>BQKZ01005883.1:19767-31499 GCA_036244855.1 Temnopleurus reevesii | reverse complement strand
GCCAGCTTCGGGTTTTATTGACTCTGGGCGACATCTCTACACGATGTGACCATCAAAAAGTGTGACTCTTTTCACCTAAATAAATCTTGCCTGCGCCCGGTCTACTTTGGACCCCATCCCCTCCCCCTCCCCGTCAGAATTTGGTGCGCCAAAAGGGCGCAAAATTGGATTGAGGCGCCAAATTTGAGCTGATGAACTCGTTTTCTTTGCTTGTCAGGTTCTCTAGAAGTACATTATTTTAGTCAGGGGTGCAAAATTTGAATTTGGTGAAGCGTCTCAGACGTCTTTAAATCCTGGGTGCGCGCATACCATCTAGAACTATTTCCATTTCAGCATCGGTTTTGGGCACTCCGTGCATATCCTCTCGCCCCACCCAGATTTTCTAAGCTTTTCATTACCAGATTACCGTACCGCAAATTGCAGAAAATCCTGCTATGTTCTAATTTCAACAAGCATTATAAGTTAACGTGAAAGAAATGCTAAAGAAATACGATGACACCAGCAACATTTTTGCCTCACACCATTCTCGTCATTACATCCAAACTTCAATATTTATTTCGGGTAATGGCTGTAATAGTCCGTACTTGTCCACCGGTCTAATTATTGCCACTCTTTGATCTTTTCCTCTTGTTCCAGTCTATCCTTACCTGGCCAAGCTGACTAATGTCATATTTTATTTTTCAAATAATTCATATTACTATGTATGATGAATGCCCAAGAGGTATTATGACAGAAGCCCTATCCCCAATACCCACTAAAACTATCAAAATTGATGCATCGATTCTGGATGCGGGTTGTTCATGTCATGTATTTGAGCATAATATTTTTGCCAATCTTGTTTTCTTTTACGATTTCACACGAAATACATAAATCCTTGTTTTGGATGTTTTCAAAGGAATATAATCTTCTGGTCATATCCACACCCTTCAGGGCGGATCCAGCTTTTCCCCAAGAGGGGGTTTTGGATGCCAATGTAGACATTCCTTTTCTCTCTTTTGTTAGACAAATCATATATACGTAAACATGAAAAATGGTGGACAAGAAATATAATGACACCTCCATCTTTTTGCCCTTTTTATCATCAAAGTTATTAAACTTTCAGCATCGATTCGGATGTGGGTTGTAATAGTCCGCGCAACAGTCTTCGGTCTATTTTCAACTGTTATACTATGGTTATACTTTATTTATTTTTTGTTGTTGCAAACTGCAGAAGACTCTGAATTTTTTCTTTTGGGTAAACAAATCCTATATACGTCAACACAAGAAAAATGCTTAATAAATACGATGATATTAGCAATTTTTGCCATTACATCCTTTCTGTATAAGACCCATCAAAATTTCAGCATCGATTTCGGATGTGGGTTGGTTGTAATAGTCCGTGCATCCAACCTAATTATCGTCAATCTTTTGCTCCTTTACAACTGTTACTTCTTATTTTTGTCAAACCAATCTGAACTAGAAAATTTCGTTTTAAAATCTTATTCATGTATACATTAATCTGAAAATGCTCAAGGAATATGATATTATCAGCATAATGTTTGCCAAAAACCGGCTTTTTGACACAATATCGAACTTTCAGCATTGATTCGGATGTGGGTTGTAGTATATAGTCGGTGCATGTCCTTCGGCCCAATTATCGCCAGTTTTGGTTATTTTCCAACTATTTTACTTTATTTTCAATTGACCAAAATGTCGAGAGTCATGTTTTTGTTGTACGTTAACATGATGAATGCTCAAGAAGTATAACAGAAAAAATATGTCTTCTAGAACTATTAAGATTCAATACATCGATTTCAGATGCAGGCTGTAATAGTCTGTTCATGTCATCTTTTCAAGCATACTACTATTGCCANGGGGAGGGAGAGACTGAGGGAGAGAAGGGAAAAAGAGATTTTAATATTTACGCCAGGAAAAGTACAGAGAAAGAGTAACTTTGACGTAGAGTATGAGAGAGAAAGAGTTACATGACCTTCAGCGTCACCATCCGAAAGACGCGATCGGGGATCTACCCCGCAATGCATAAATCAACCCAGTTCAATTTGTGACTGTCCCGAAGACGCCCGATCGCGTCACAAGGTTACAAGAACAGTCTACTCCAAATTAATACTTTTTTTTTACAGGATCACACAATTGGTGAGCAAAACGAAGAAAGAGTTTGAAGAAAATCGGAAGAGTAATAAAAAACATGTTGACAATTTGATGACGTCATGGTACACTACCAACCACCATTTTGTTTATGTTTATTGTACAAAATCCATAATTTCTACATAAAGTTACAAACTTTGAGTTTATGCAAACTTGTAATCAGAGGATCTACATAATTATCTTGAAGTTATTCTCTAGTTACAGCTTTAAGAAATATTTTTAAAGTAACACTATAACATTGATATGAATATAAGAAACGACCAGTTGGGTACCTATGACGTCATCAGTTGTCAATTGATTTCAACATGCATAACTTTCTTAATATGGTAGTTGTCTGATTTTTCTCCAACTTTTTTTTGGTTATGTTCATCTTATTTTCTGCTCTTGTTGAATGAATATTATTTTGCGGTAGACTTTAAAAAAAAAAAACTATATTCGGATACCATTTTCCGACTCCCCTTCCGCCGCCCCCCTCAATTGATGGAGGGAGGGGTGGGATGAACTAGATGCGCGACCATTCCTGGACCTGCCACTGAATTTATTCCCATTAATCGTTCTTGTTCAGTGGAGTAATGAAGATACTTACAGTTTTCATGTCCTAATCAAAAGAGAACAGTATATTCTACATTTAATAAATAATATGATGTCAATGAAACACCATCACATCTCTCAAAAATTTCTGCATCGATATTTTATTGGAATGTGGGCTGTAATTGTCCGTTCATTTCTGATTTTCCCCATGTTTTTCATTTTATTTTACCAGACCAACCTGTAGAATATCATGCTTAATATGAAATTATTAGACGTCGTATGACGTGAAAATACTAAAAATTTACGTAAATACGAAAAATTCTAAAGAAATACGGTGATGTCATAAAAAATTGTGCCATGACCTGCTTCTCGTCATATTTCAGCATTAATTTCGGATTGGGGTTGTTATAGTCCGTGCATTTCCTCTAGCCTACTCATCGCCAGTCTTTGGTCTTTTACAACTGTTCTTCTTTATGTTTACTTGACCAAAATGCAAGAGATCGTGTTTTTGTTTGTCTGCTTCTTTAATTTGTTTTACCTTAACATGATGAATTCTACAGAAGTATTATGATAACATACTGCATGTCTTCTAGAACTATCAAAATTCAATACATCGATTTCAGATGCAGGCTGTAATAATAGTGGGTTCATGTCATCTATTCTACCCTAATATTATTGCCCATCATTTGTCGTTTTCAACGATTCCACTTTATCTTTTCTACACCAAATAAAATGGTTACTGTTTTTGGGGATGTTTTGTCTTTGGGAATACGTTAACATTAAGAATTCTGAAAGAAAATTATTTAAATTTCAGCATCGATTTCGGATGTGGGTTGTAATAGTCCGTGCATTTCCTCCGGTCTAATTATCGCCAGTATTCGGTTTTTCAACTGTTCTACTTTATATTTTACTTAACCAAAATATAGAGTCATATTTTTTACGTTAACATGATGAATTCTAGAGAAGTATTGTGATGACAAGAAAAACGTGTCCTCTAGATTTCTATTAAAATTCAATACATCGATTTCAGATGCAGACTGTAACGTGTAATAGTCTGTTCATGTCATCTATTCGATTCTAGCCTAATATCATCGCCAATATTTGGTCATTTTCAACGATTCCACTTTATTTTTTTGTACACCAAATACAAAGGTTTTTGTTTTGGATCTTTCCAAATAAAATTAATCTGCAAAACTCCCTGATATCCTCACCAAATTATCTTAATTTCATCATCGATTCGGATGTGGGTTGTAATAGTCCGTGCATGTCCCCCGGCCTAATTATCGCCAGTCTTCGGTCTTTTTCAACAAAGCACGTCCATCGATCTGTCCCTTGGGAGATGCATTGTTAAGGTGCTTTTGTTGTCTAGCGGTAGGAGCTGCCATGGGAGGTCGTTCACACGACACTCTTGCAAAACCAAGACGGATATTTTTCACTCCGAAAAGATTGAAGAGTGAAAAGGAATGGTAAGATTGAATGAATCGAAATTTTAGGGTAATAAAGATTCGAGTGAAATTCGGTCGAATCTTTATTTTTTCAATAATTTTTTTTAAAAAGTGACCTAAAAGTATTATAAAATCAATCAAATATGCATGAATGACTATGGAATAGCTCCAAAAAGAGTGAAACAACACGTTATTACCATAGATTCACTCGAATTTCAGTCAAAATTCATTCCTCCCGATATTCACTCTTTGAAGAGTGAACATTTTCACTCATCATTTTTTCAGAGATAACGTATCCCCAAAGATTGATTGGTAATGAGCGAGGAATAAATGGAAACGTTCGCAAAATTTATGGTTCAAGTTTGCAACAAAAAAAAAAAACAAAAAAAAAAACGAATAAGATAAATTAAACCATCTTTAAAAGAAATGCTAGAAATGGAGAAAATGACACTGAAATCCGAAATCTAAATGATGAACTATCTATGTATTGTAGACCGTCCCGAATATAAAGCTAAAAGGAGAAATACGAAATCACGCCAGAGAAAAGAAAAAACACTTTACGCCGTCACTTGAATATATGCAGGTACATGTACGTTTTTTAGTAGATGGATAATAAATTCCTCCCTAGATACAAGCTACCTCTAATCGATGCGTCGTAAACCACGATAGTCTGAACGCCCCCTAGCTAGCAACCCCCATCTGAGACTTAGCCGATAATTCTATTGTTCTTTCCTCGTTCATCCTATTCAAGAAACGCTCTTTTCTTCACCCATGCAAACATTGCAAAGCCACTACAACACGGTGACTCTAACCATGTATATAAAGCGGTCAGAAATCGCATTCAGGGTACTCTAAACTACTTCTGAGAGTTTATATTTGCTCAATATCGCGTCTTAAAACCTCTTGAGTTGTGGATAATCTTCTCTTATCGGATGATTTGTAGTTTTTGGATGGGAGACGGAAGGAGATTCTTGTGGAATAGTCTTTGGTAGAGGTGATACATATTAGAAGATGGAACGGATGGAACTTGGTTCACCTAGCGATGGTCTAAGGTTCAAACTACACAGGTTAGTACTGTGAATCTGCATTAAAAAAACACCTGTTAAGAAAATAAAAGCCCTGGTGTGTAGTCGTGGTTATATACATTTTTAATAGAATAGATAAAAGTAAATAGTGAGTTGAGAAAATTGAGTTCCCTTTTTAAGCTGCCTATAAAACATTTTATCACTTAACAATTTTGTTCAGTAACAAGATACATGATTTTCAGCATACAAACATTATGCAGACATTAAAGTTACACAACTTAAGATGGGAGTGGGCAACTTCACGGAACGCTCTTCATATAGCACTTTCTCTGACCATCTATTATATTTATTTTCCATCATATTTTTACCAACAGTTATTTAAAGATATACTTCCTATACGTTAGATATAATCTATTGTAATGAAAAGTAGACAAGCCCCAAACAAAATAAGTACAAACAAAATTGAAAGTCTCCGAACAATATTGTCCTTGTTGAATTAAGAATAAGTCATCGAGTCATCTGAATTATTAACAATCTTTTATAACGATTATATAACTGTTCTATAGAAAAAAAATGCCAAAACATACCCCAAAAATATGTNCAATTTAATTGGAAGAAAATGATAAACCAAACCACCCCGTCCAAAAAAAAAGGCATAACAAAAGCGAAAAATGGCAAAGTGAAACAAAAAAAATCCGTCAATTCACGCAACTAAATCACTTTCGGAAATAAAGGGTTCATAAAAAAGATCACTTGGAAAAAAAGGCAGGACTGGTTTGTTAGGTAATAAAATTCATGTTTAGTTAAATTAAGTGTTTGTAAAATTCACAAAAAAAACAACCAAAATGAATAATAAACTAAAACAATCCGAAAGTTGCCCCCTATCTCTAAATACTTCACAATAATATTGAACTTATATTCCGTTGTGGGTACAATTTTTTTCTCGCTTTGACAACCGTGACAGGGTTCAAGGACGAATTATTCACCCATCATTCTAATACAAAACATTGCCAATCATTTTGTTTACGTCACGTTTTCTGAACACCCTAAAATCCCTTTGCAGTATCACTGTGCGCACGGCGTGCTCCTGACAATAAATTCGATGTTTGTGAAATGATGCATGATATACATGTCAAACTTGTCAATGTTTTTTTTTTAAAACTTGTGATGTTGTGAACACATCCTTAGGATCGCAGAATATACTATCGCAAAGTTTGAATCCTTGATGTAAACAACACTTAAATATTTGCATTTGCGCCTTGGAAAGCATCACCTCTGGTCGTTTAGCTATTATGGAGTTCATATTGAGTAAATATTGGTCAAAGTTCATATCGATTAGGAAAAAAATTGTGGTAAACTTTGATTGTGTTTTGTAGACTCGGCTATTGATAAGTGCCATTAATATTTTTCCTTAATAATCAAACGACCGGCAATTAGCTACATTTATCATTAGGACCTAAAGGAACACACGGGATATGGCCAGCAAAATCGGCTCGGTCATAATCTGAACTGATGCAGGCCTATTTGATGGTTGATATCAAGATCGTTAAAAAGCTTTATTGGGCAAGGAGGACAATCGGACTTGGCACGGACACTCTGTTATTTGTAAAGTTTAGGTTTTAGACTATATTAGCCGAACAGGATATAACAATTGTATGCAGCGCAGGCAACCATGAACAAGAGGTACGAATTAAGAGAGAAACATTATTGAACGAGTTTCATTATATATTTTCCAATTATGTGCGCAGAAAAGTGCTCATTTTAGCTCGGAAAAGGACCTCTTTGCCTTGGAGGAGCGGAGTCCGTATGAGCAAGTTTGTGTGAGTGTGTGTGTATGTGTGAGTGTGTGTGTGTGTGTGGGGGGGGGGGCAGATGCCCCACCCCCTCGGTGACTGAGCATGCAGGATATTAACGACATACTATCCTACATTATTACCACCACGAGCAAATTTAAACCAACAATAAGAACATTAAGCAAAATATTGCCATGTTAGTTTGACAAAACAGTTGTGTGTGCAGAATTTCGCCGAATGTTTGGTAAATTTTGACTCAATTATCTCTGTTCTCCTCCAAACCCTCTCCTGTTTCTTCTTATCCGTACACGCTTATATGTATATTGCATATGTTTATGTGCTATTCTATTTGTTATCTGTTGTCGAAATTGTAATTGGTATTAAAAACTATACGTATGTAAATACTTATGTATCCCTTTTTTCTACTAAAGCCTACTCGGGTACAAATGTAACGTAGGAGGGACCCAACTTACTTCTTTTTCACTTTCCAAATTACTTTTTTTACTAATCCATATCACTTTCGCCTCATCCGTTTTCGAATCTCTGTCAATAATATTATCTATACAGCTATGTATTGTTAATCACTATACAATGTTCCTTGTCATTCACTGTACACTATATGCATTGAAGAAAGATGAATAAATGAATAAATAAATAAATATTAAATACTACGTGGCTCAGTGGTAGAGCGTCTGCCCCATAAACGGAAGGTCGTGGGTTCGATCCCCGACCGAGTCATACCAAAGACTGTTGAAATTGGGACCATCTGCTTTCTTGCTTGGCGCTCGGCATTTAAGAATGGAGAAGGGTAATAAAAACTTTATGTTATGCAGAGCCCCTGGAAGAACAACTTACAGCTGAAAGTGACTACCCTGGGTAAATAAGAGTTATTATTATTATTATTTCTTTCTGCCATTTTAGGAGGATCACCGGGCTAGATATGGATACGATGAGTCATGGGAGTGGGTCCAGGAAGGGCGCTGCATCGGCAGGCAAGGTTTCGAATCGGAGGAGGACGGCCCAATCACTACCAGAGGATAACAAGCCTGCTGGGCCTACGGTAAGAAAAAAAAGACATTTATGCTGAGACAAGAAACATAAATATCCTTATAATTCATCTCGAGAGGGTGTCATGATGTTCTTGAATATATATATTTCGAGTAGTTGATTGCTGGGCCTACGGTAAGGAAATCCATAAAATTAACAAAAACAAAAAAGGAGCAAAATAAAAAGAACAAAAAAAAACCACAAACACACAACGAACCAAAGCAACAATAATGCCATATGATATAAACAAAAAAGAAAGAAAGAACACTTAGCACCCCCCCCCCCAAAAAAACAAACATATATTATATGGGTTATAATCAAAATGAGGGTCAAGAAAGGCCGCTGCATCGGCAGGCAAGGTATCGACTCGAAGGAGGACGGCCCAATCACTACCAGAGGATAACAAACCTGCTGGGCCTACAGTAAGGAAATATAAACATTGATCTGAATTGATTTGATTTGATTTGGTTTGATTTATTTTCCATTTCAATAGCATTTTGACAATATTAACAAAAAAATATAATGCTTTTGCAACAGCAATCTTAAAATAAAGCAAACAAAAACAACCCACACAACAACAACAACAAAGAAAAACGAACAACAACAACAACAAACCAAAGCAAAACAAATCAAAACCTGGACAAAAACGAAACGAACAAATGCCACAATCATGCCATATATCATATGGGCTATAATCAAATAAGGGAGAGGGACAAGGAAAGGCACTGCATCGTCAGGCAAAGTATTAGGGACCTTTAGCAAAGAAGACGGGAGGGCCGATCACAACGTTAGCTCTTAGGTACATTCCAGAAGTAGCGTTGTGTTGGTGCACCCTTCTGGAACGGACCTTAGAGCTAACGTTGTGATCGGCCCTCCCGTCTTCTCTGCTAAAGGTCCCTATTGAATCGACGGAGGACGGCCCTATCACTACCAGAGGATAACAAACCTGCAGGGCCTACGGTAAGGAAATAAAAACACTAAACAAAACATAAGAAACAAAACTACAACAAACAAACCAAAGACAACTAACACAACAACAAACACAAAACAAAACAGAATAAAACGTGACTAAAAGCAACCGGATTAATAGTAACAATCATGCCACATATTATTAATCGAAGGACAACTATATCGCTACCAAAGGATAACAAGCATGTAGGGCCTATGGTAAGAAGAAAAAAAATATGCAAGAAACAAAGCATAAACAAAATATCGGAAGTCCAGTCCCTGAATAAAACAATACAAACAAGCAAACACATAAATATAAGCAATAACGTTTAATTTGCTTATCGTCTACATACGAAGCCTTTGAAATTTTTTTTCTTACAATTCATCACAAAATGGTATCATGGTGTGTTTTAAATATTTTTCAATTTTTCCTTCGAGCAATTATAGGAGTCATTTACAACATGTCCCTACATTGTAACACATATTACTTTTGAATAATTCTGCCACAATTAAGCCCGATGATTGTTACGTAACTGACAATTTGTCCCGGCACTTACACCTCGATTACCATGACAACGGTCGTATAACAATACGTATCGGTATAATCAGTATAATTATGAACCTGGATTATTCCAAGCAGATTTGAAAGACAACAATTATCATTGTTGGCACTGAGATGCAACATACTTATCGGTGCAACTACATTATGCGCTCAAAACATTATTACTATCCAATTTGAATCATAATGCTATCAGTTTCATCAATCGAAGTCATGTCTGTAAAAAAAGACGAAAAGGGAAAACTCTTGCACGTGTTACAGAACCATATATAGCCATTTGTGTTACACTTTTAACACTTCATCCCCATCTATGTACTATCAATTATGATGCAGGCTTGAGTGTATAAAATGTAGTACCAAATAGCTAAAGGGTACCGTATTGTGTCTTGGAAAGGCACATAACGTGATGGATTTTTTGGCCAATACATTTTAGAACGTTATGTAGATTTGATAAATCTAAATATCGTTTTGTAATCTTTTTATCGTTCTTTTGCTTTGCAGCCGTATGAGAGGTTCAAGTTAAAAGCAAACGCTGTAAAGTGGCTCTGCATGGTGTGCTTAGTATACATGAGGTAAGTTTACAATAAAATAAATATGAATTTTTCTCTGATATTAAATGACAATACCAGGGGTCCCACTCAGAGCCGAAACCTTAATGTTTCAATAACTTCCACAGTCATCTAGGGATTTTAAACTTCTGTCTAGACACTCGTAGTTTCCGAAAGTACCATACCTAATTTCTTGTGTTTTTTTTTCGTCGAATCATCCTCAAGATCATGGGAATATTTTACGGTCGCTATATGTGCAGTAAATCGCAGGAACATGCTTAGCTGACGCCTGCGTTCGAGCACAAGCCGGACGAATTAAAGCGTGAACCTTGAGTCTTCCGTGCATATTTTTGCGCGCAGGGATCATATTTGAAATGTCACATATACTCATATTTGCCATACATATAGGTTATAAACAATAACTGAACATTAACGTACATATTGTAATGATCACTGAAAAGTTATAGAAGTGGAACCATGACGTCATCAAAGTTGTCAATCTAATGACTTTTACTGTTTCTAGCCGGGAGATTTCCACGTTGTTAAAATTCCTACCTTTTGAATCAGTTGTTCGATTTTCCTAAAACTTATTTTTGCTCTGTTTATCTAATTTTCGGGTGCTGTTTAAAAGTAAATTGTTTGACAAGCAGTACATAACTTCTGAACTTAAAACATATTTGTTTTTTTCTTGTAAAGATAGAAAATTTGATAGCTAAAGTGAAAATGTTCCCTCAAACAGGGAAACAGCTGGAAGGATATTAAAGGTATAATGCTTGTTTACACTCTTGAAATAGTTTGGCAAAATTTCACCAAACACAGGGCAACATACTGTCCACGCAACTGTTGGTCAAATTATGTCCGACAATGAAAACAAATTCGACCATACGTTGAACATATTTTACACAACTGTTGGTTATGACAATTGTCAAAATCCATCACAAAATGGATATATTTTAACCAATAATTATGTGGATCTGGACAGTTCATGTTGCCAAGTTTTGGGTAAACTTTATGCCCAGCTTTTAATTGTGTTCGCAAAGGGCTATTGTATCATGGCATAGTCAATCCTTGGAAAATCAACCTAGCTCTCTTACATGTTAAACTGAAAACCAAATTGACCAATAATCTTTTCCCTCCTAAAATAGAGAAGCATCTGAGAGAGCTTTGAAGGGTACGCTGCTGGAGGTCGTCGAGGAGATTTTGACCTCAGCGGAAGAGGAAGCCAAACGAACAGGGAATGACGGGAATTACCCAAAAGGCATTGTTAGTTCCGCTTACCCCGATATGACCTTTGACGCAGCGGACTTTCAGAGATTCTCAAAAAGAGAGGTAATGATACATAATACTCTATTTCCGTAAAATGAAGTCGAACGCCAATTAAATGCTCCTTTCTATAATGCCATTCAATTGGGAACCGGCTTGTGATTGTTGTGTCCGCACTGTACAATATATGGCGAACTGATCTATTGTCCCCATGCATGACCCACTTTATTTCACGGAAATGGTTTATATCGTGTTTAACGGAGAAATAGATTTACTTTTATGTAGTTTGTCGTGATAATATAGACGTTATATATTGTAGTGAAAATATAGACATTTGAAATCATTTGATGTGGAGTATCAAAGTAATATCTTTGTAAACAGTAGTTTTTTTTCTACAAAATTAAAAACTTTAGCTTTTACTGTTACAC
>BQKZ01005882.1:14699-27402 GCA_036244855.1 Temnopleurus reevesii | reverse complement strand
CCAGACTGGTATTTTATATAGAATTTTCGTTGGTTATTATTTTCCTAAAGCATCCAGCTCTCCAATTCCTATCTCATGTGACACTCTAATTATTTGTCTAAAATCAAGAAACATCATCTTACAACATCAGTAACATTACTGGCTGGAGCTTTAAGTAATTTCATTAACCCGAGATGTAGGGATGCCAGTTTTCAGGCAAATGCTTGGATTTAGGCTCTAGCAATTCATTTTTATACCATTGTTGCAAAACTCATCAACTGACTTGGATTCTAGTATATTTGATAAAGCATGGCATGAGGCAAGGGAAAGGGGAGAGCACGACCGGGAAATTCCTCCCTTCAACAGAAGGAAACTCCCAAAACAATGGGCGCCACTCATCATCCCCTCGTCGCCCATCTCAACCACAAGGTAGATGAGATGCAAGGAATGTCGGCAACGTTCACACCAGAAGATAACTCTGGTTTGTCAATTGACGTGGACATCAAAGAGCATTTGCAAGATTTGGAAGGAGGCGAAATGAAGCAAATAGCGAGAGTGGTGAAGGCTACAGTGGAGGCAGCGATACCAGCCATCATCAAGGCTGTCAAGGAGGTGTTTCTCCAGACGGTGAGGGAGGAGGTGAACCCGCTCCTCCTTCAATCGCAGTTCGCTAACGATCAGTTAGACCAAAACAAGCGGAAGAAGAATCTGCGAATAGCTGGGGTTCCTGAAGTGGATAGTGAGAATGATGATGCGCTGATCAGTGAGGTTGTAAGAATCGCGCAAGAGGCGGGAGTCGATCTCTCCCCACATGACATAGACACCTGTCATCGTCTGGGTGCTCCACATAAACATGTGGCCCCATCCCCATCCCCATCCCAACCAGATCCTGAAAACGGTCAGCAGCATGTTCCCAAATCAAGACCAAGATGGGTGATTGTTCAACTTTTCTCCAGAAAGAAGCGTGATAGCATTATATGACAAGAGATTTAATCTTAAGAACAATGACAATTGTAAGGGAGTCTTCATCAATGAGGACCTGACCTCCCTTCGATACAAGTTACTAATGGCAGCGAAGAAAGCACCAGGAGTAACAGCTATGACATCGAAACATGGGAACATAGTTTGCAAAATGAACGATGATAGTTATCAAACTCTTCGCACCGTTGGAGACCTTTTCAAAATCGGACTAACAGATGTAAAATATGACAGCTTCGTATCTCTGCAAATATGACAAAATGATTACCTCTGATGATGACGACGAAAGTTTTAATGTACATGTACAATCATATGACTTGTCTCCTGTTGAATTTAACAAAACTTTTAGGGAAATGTTTGTAAAATCGTTTAGTGTATCCCATATCAATATAAGATCTCTCAGAAAATATAATTATAAACTCTAATGAATTGTATGAGAAATCCATCGCACATTAAATCCATTGAGATAATCTTGAGTTTTGTTAAACTCCTGTTGAGGTTCTTTCTTCTTGCTTCTGAAGACAAATCAGCTCTACAAGTTGATTCTCTTCATGAAATGTGATAAAATTCTATTAATTGTATTTTTTCCTTAATTCAAAATAAGTTGCATGAATTTTGTATTTGATACAATGATATTGAAAAGAATATTGCCATTATTGAAAGAATGACACACACACATATATATACATATATTCATATATAACAGAAAGATGGCAAATCAGCAGCTCAACGACAACAAGACAGAAGACAGAGACTGAAACATACAGGCTTGTATGTTGAATACAAGAACAAGCAGACAAATGGAGGTATCGTCCGTTAATTCAATATTTCATTTGAAATTGAAATATTAAAAATAAGAATATTGACTCCAAAGTCGATCAATATTTCAATTTTAAATCAGAAAAATGGCTCATTTTTTCAATTTCCCTTTCTAAAAATGCAAAATTAAAAATGAAGAAAATGAAATATTGAAAAACAAACTAATTTTTCTGTTTTTTTTATTTTCTATATTCTGTTTATCCAATTCAAAATCAGAATAATAAAAAAAGGAACACCGCGTCTGATTTCATGTTTTTGTTTTTGCGTTCACAAAACGGAATATTGATTAAGGTCGGTCAAGCTCGACCAATATTTCAATTTCGTTTTTGCAAAACAGAATATTAAAGACTGCCCTCAACAGTCAAAAAAATATAGTCTTAGAATTATTCCAGACTGTTAGGTTTTTTTCAGCCAGGAATAATCTTTTGTGCTCGATTCACTTCGCAGATCAATTTGCCTCATCAGCATATTTTAAAGTGACGGATGGCAGCACTGTGATGGCACGTGGAATATCCTTTTTTCTGCCTTTCCTAATTACGTTACTGCTATCATCATGTCGAATATTTTCAACTCCGTGTTTTACATGTACGGACACCGTGCGATTATCAATCGCTCATGCCGATTGTTCCTTGGCAAACCAATACAAAAACTTCGCGGACATCCTGCAAAGACGAGCGAACCTTTTCACTGACCCGGAATCTAACATACAGCTCGGTATAGGAGATTTACACGGTACCCCATCTTTATGAGTCTCTAGCACTCAACTGGTACAAAATGATGAAAAAGTAACTGCCTTGACAGACGCTCCAATGTTTTCCCTTGATATCAATTATATCAAATAGACTGTACTCATCTGTGAAAATTTTATGTATGTACTTTTTCATTTCAAAATTGCAAGTTTTTACCCTGACTACACTGGACAGAATTTTTCTCCATAGATAAAGCGTTGCCTTTTACGAGCAAACCATGAATCCTGTTGTAAAAGTAACTGCACACACATTCGTATTGGACATCTAAGATATTTTTTATCAAAATATGGATGAAAACTTAACAAATTTCATACATGTACTTTGCCGTATTCATAAAACATAATCTAAAACATGAATATTCTTGGTATTATCATGCATATTCATAGTTCAAACACCTACTGAGGCGTTAAGGAACACCCACCATTCTCGCTGATTGGCTCTTGAAAATAATTGCAACAACCAATTAGAAGCTATTCCTCTAATATCATATTGAATTATTCACTGATCTTATCAAACCAAGAAATTGTAAACCTCCGAAAGGAACAGCGTTACTGCATGGCCTGTCGGTAGAGGTGTAACCTTCTGATGGGCAAGGCGTGGGTTCGATTTCTGCATGTATTTTTTTTTTTTTTGTTAGTTTTTATCTTTGATAGTATTATTATTTATTTACATCGCAGAAATACTCCATCAAACAGTATTTAACGCGTAAAATGATACACGCGTTGATTGGCTAATTGCCCATTCATCCCCCCCCCCTATAGAGTACCAACGTGTGGATGGATGGAATTTTGGTTTACGCCTATTTTATATCAAACTTAATCTAAATTTAATTTCAAATTCTTTGGGATAATAATTTCTTTTTATGTAAATCTTTCCGAATTATGCTTTACATCAAAACTTCACAAAAGCGGATGAATCATACCTTTTGTTAGAGTTTCTTTTCGCAGATTTTTTAAATATCTGATTCTTCGGTACTACAATAACATTAGGAAGAAAACTGAATGGGGGCATCGACCTTGAACATGACCACCGGTAAATTCAATTCGTTCGAAAGGGAGAGTTAAATGGTTCATACCGGATTTGATGAATCTCCATAAGTCATTTGACAAACTTAAGGAACAAAAGCATTGCAACAGGCCTGTAACTAGCTTAGGGGCACAAGGGATGCGTACGCACCCCCCTTTTTTTCGCTTGTCAAATGAAGGGGTGGCCCGCGGTCAACGTATGCACAGATAAAAGAAAAACAAGCCTTTTCTTCCATTTAAGCATCGCCATCCCCCCCCCCCCCTATACAAGAGGAAAGTTGTACTACTTGGCAGCTCATACCTGCTTGTTAAAGAAATGTGGTGATTTATCTGGACAAAGTAAACAAGTTTATTTATGCCTTCACAATAGTTTGATGGGCACAAAGGAGTAGGTTTCCAGTCTTTTCACTGAACATGTGTGTCACATCATGGACCTACTAATGGTATCATCATTGGTCGAAACTCTATAGGTTAGGTGGGATGACTTAATATAGCATTTTCGTAATGTATTCAAGTTTATTCACATTTCCCCCCTATACGAACAATGTATTCAGCTGTCCCAAAACAATGAAAGTACACTAGTCAGAATGCTACTTGCATACATTAACGTTGCTAGGTTGGACGAACATCGTAGCTTGACCAACCTAGCAACAACCACTGCATGCTATCCACAGTCCTTCTTTTGAAATACGATTATTTTCTGTCAGCAAATAGTTTGTCATTGTACGTTTGATGAAGGAGCGTGCATAGAATTTGAATACATTACGAAAGTGGTCTATTGGATTTAATGGCATACTAATTTGCATAATAATGCGTCAAAATTAAGTCGGCCACTCAACCATATGCATATTCATCAACCAAGGAGCATTGTAATCGGCTGTATGGAAATTAGTGCTTGACGTCATCAGCTCATTAAGAAATGTCCGCGGCCCTGTAGAGAGTTTTTGTAATGCCTGGCAAGGATATAAAATACTCCAGGCGCGTGCAAATGAATGTTCATGGTGATCGCGCGATCCGCGGCAGAGATCTGACGGGTGCCCAAGTAAGTTAGAGTTAAGTTTGCCCCCCCCCCTCCTTAACTGGGTCCTTACGCCGCGCCGCTGCCATCCGGTCACTATTGATCTACGACGTGAATCGAGTGCAAAAGATTATTCCTGGCTGAAAAAAACCCTAACAGTCTGGAATAATTCTAAGACTATATTTTTTTTACCGTTGAGGGCAGTCTTCAATATTCTGTTTTGCAAAAACGAAATTGAAATATTGGTCGAGCTCGACCGACCTTAAGCAATATTCCGTTTTGTGAACATAAAAACAAAAACATGAAATCAGTCGCGGTGTTTTTTATTATTCTGATTTTGAATTGGATAAACAAAATATTAAAAGAAATAAAAAAATTAGTTTGTTTTTCAATATTTCATTTTCTTAATTTTTAATTTTGCATTTTCAGAAATGGAAATTGAAAAAAATGAGCCATTTTTCTGATTTAAAATTGAAATTTTCAGTATTTCAATTTCAAATGAAATATTGGATTAACGGACAATACCTCCATTCAGACAGCCCCTCAATAGGATCAGAAGACAGTCGAAGCAAAAAAGGAGACCAACTGTTGCCCAGAGATCACGTGAAAGGGAAAGAAAACCGACTTAGCGCTTGAGAAAATCACAGCAACAGATCGAAAATGGTGGATCCTCTTACCAATCCCGATCTTCTCTTGGAAAGGCAGTGTCAACTGTGAAACGGCACTTACCGAAAGATGAGTCAAAGAGGGCGACCGTTGTCAGCAAACTTGCTCAAGAGCTTTGCCCAAATGTTCTTGATCCTGATAAATATTCATCTCCTCATGGACACAGTATCAGTACAGATACAAAGAAGAAGGTCAATGCCTTTTATAGCCAAGAGGATGTGTGTTATCATACCCCCGGTATGAAAGATTATGTGACTATTATGGACACATTGGGAATCAAATCAAAAGTCCAGAAAATGTACATGCAGTACACATTGAGAGAAGCATTTCAGCTCTTCAAAGAAAAGCATCCCGACGAGCAAGTTGGATTTTCTTCATTTGCTGCTCTGAGACCACGCATAAAGGTCTTGTGAATACACAAGGTAGAAGGGATGTACTCACGGAGACAGAAAATCTCTCTGTAGCACAATCATGGAATAACGTCAACTCATTATATGAGATATTACAAATTACAACTACAATACATGCTATCATCTCTTGTGTGCTCTCTCCAGCATTCCATTGTTTTGGAGCAGTGTATGCAATGACATCCACATGGACAGTGAATGGAGAAGCCCAGTAATGAGGGAACACAAAAAAATGCTCATAACGCATGCAGCTCAGTGAAATTGACTCGGAGACTTTTAATCAATTTATACCCTTTAGATGAGAGCCAAAAGAAAATATTAGAGGTATGTCTATCATGCAACAGTGATAGACAAATATCACCAGCACCATGTCCAATAGTTCTTCCCTCTTCATTAATAATTACATCTTCCAATCCTTCCAACGTTCAATCTAAATTACACATAAAACAAAATTGGATTTTAGGAATGAATGTTTCCATTTCATATGAGATGTTAAATCTCATCTTTCAACATACGGGTCAATCAGTTAATTATTACTCTATGAAAGATGGGATATGGTTAAATGTTGATGACGTTGAAGTACAATCTGAAAAATTGCAAGGTGAATGTTTTAAATGTGAATATATAATAGCGCTTTTTCAATAGGATGACAAACCAGTTAGGTGATGTTGAATTCTTTCATTTCATTAATGAAAGGTAGAAAAATATTCAGAGGTGATTAATATTAAGCAAATTTATGAGCCAACAACACAAATGATCTCCATTGTTAGTGCTCAGAGAGAAAATTTTAAAATATGTAAACATATCATAGAGCCAAGTTTAATAAAGATGCTTATAGACAGCAAATGGCTTAATGACATAAGGATAATCAAAAGTTTGGATTTCTTGATTCGTTTACAATGCCTGTGATTGAAAGAAATGTGGAAGATATAGCCATTGGTGCTATTCGTAAGAAATGAACGAGAGAGATAATGCATAATGACTGTATGCTAAAATGGAGTTGTGATGCAAAGCACGCCTTATAAAGAGGCGGGGGTATTGAAATTTAAACAGGGGATGTATAGCAGTCTAGTAAAACATTCAAAATAAAAACATATATATAGAGAGAGATATATATGTAGATATATATATATATATATATATATATCATCCATTATATGCTCCTATTACACAACACTTATATTTTTATATATTCAACATCTTTACTGTGATATGAGGATGCCATGTTGATATGGTCTATCACCGTGTTGTATAACAAATGGTCTGTTTAACATGTATATTGCTCTATTATCAGAAAATAAAAACAATAAACTTTGTTTTTCAGGTTGCCAAGAAGCTCAAGGAGCATTGCCCAGCCCTACTTTCAGTGCACTGCGTCGCACATCGTCTCGCACTGGGGGTTTCCCAAGCGGCATCGGGCGGACAGGACCAAGGCAGGAGGCTTACATTGGCCGTTACAAGCAAATCATTTCGTCCCTGTACAGTTTCTTCAAGCGAAGTCCTGTAAAAGCAAGCAAGCTTCATGACATTCAGGTATACTAAACACGATATAAACAATTTTCCGAAAAGTTATCTAGAGCGCAGACAAAGAGTTTGCAAACAGTGTATTCAACTGTGCGGACGCAACAATGCCAAGCCGGTACCGATTTCAATAGCATTGTAAAAGAGCATTGAAATTGCGTTCGACTCAACTTTTCGGAAATACTTTATATCGTAATATCATAAGTTTTAATGTAACAAAACCCATAAAACACTATGTATCACCTATAGTTTTTAGACGACTTTCATTTCATAGTTCACATCAACGCCCAATTTCCATGATATCGTACTTATACTCCAATTCGCTCATCAATTTGTATGTTTACTTATTATTTTTATTCTAGCTTTATCTTAATGTTCATGATCTCGGCGCTTGAGTCAGAGTTGGATGTGGGACACCCACCAAGAAGGTGGGTAGAGCTGCTGGGCTCGGTACGGAGCCGTGGACCCGACAATTTTCGTCCCGAGGCTGGCCATAAGGCGAGCCAAGATGTGACTGGCCCTGAGGCAGGTCGGAAGTCGTGAAACAGTCCCGACCGTAAGAGGCGACGTCTAGGGACATCCTTGGAGAAGAGGCGAGGCACTCAGGCTTGTCCCTGGAAGGGATGTGGAAGGCGGGCGTCCCACGTTAAGCAGCACTGTCGCCATCACCTACCGCAGTGTTTTCAGAGTGTGGCTTCAACATCCTCGGCCCTTCGTCTGCAAGGAAAATGTTTGAGGGAGGTGAAGCATCACTTGCTGGGGAGGAGGGCCTCCATGGACGGACTCGCCAGGTACGTTCAGTACAACTATGAGGGCAACAGACGGGCACCCGTTCCAGCTGAAGACGCCGACCAAATGAAGGCTCTGGCGCAACAAGAGGGATGGGAGTACCGGGAGCCCTTCTTGCTGAGCGACATCAACTGCCCAGCAATGCTAATCCACTGGAGATTACTCATCTTTCTGTTCAACAAGCTGGACCGACGCGCTCAGAAGAACCTCGTGGCTGTCGGAGCCTTGCAGGACCCGCCTTCGAGGGGGGGTGAGGACACACCAGCGGGGGAACCCGGGAAGCCTCAGGAGGAAACGCAAGTGGAACCCGTACCTAAGGAGCCTGCCCCGATGGAGGTCGCCCCCGAGGCAGACCCACTGGAAACCATGAAGGATGTACAGCCATTGTCATGTTTCGACTCACACTTTCATGCGGATCGAACATGCCGCAAGCTCAAATTAAAGGGCTACATCGAGTGCCTGGACGCCACCAAGGACTCCAAGCCGCGGACGCCAGCAACCCTTGTGGGTGGAATCGTCAATTTCTGCGACCCCCAGGGATTCGGAGGTGTGTCATTCCCCAAGATGCCAGGCTTTGCCATAGCAGTTGGTTACCACCCATCCGCAGCCAATGACGTGGGGCCTCGGCAATTCCAGCACTTCATGGACCTACTTCACAGCCCACGTGTAAGAGCCGTGGGGGAAATCGGCTTGGACCATTCCTTGCCAAGGAAAACCTGGCACCGACAGAAAGATCTGCTGGAGCGGATCCTTGCCCTGAATGCCCATGTAGGACGGGTGATTATCCTACATCTACGAGGCTCCCGTGACGACAGGTTTGGGGAGCAAGTTAACCGAGAGGCCAGGGACTGACTGAGACGACATTGTCGTTCTCCCCAGAGAGTCCAGCTGCATTGTTGCACGACCACATCTTGAGAAGTTGACAGCTGGCTTTATAGATTCCCATGTACATATTTTTCCTTTTCGGGAAATGTTACCGACTTTGAGGGGGAGCAACTCGCCGGTCTACGTCAGGTTCCCTCTGATAGGTTGCTGGTGGAGACAGACGCACCGTACATGAAGCCATATGGCAAGAAGGGGGACATTAGTACCCCTGCCTATATCGCGGATGTCGTCTCCATTGTTGCCGAGGCTAGGCGCGAGCCCGCAACCGTAGTTGCTTCACGCACCGTGAAGAACGCTAGGGAGCTGTTTGGTCGCTAGCTACTTTTAAGATTAAAGCCCAGTTGGGGTCCACCGCATCTTTATTTCCGTAAATATCCAAGTGGGATTTATGATTTATTATTATATTCGTATACCAGAAAAGATGTTCACAAAGCAAAGATTCGTTTTGTCTAGTTGTTTTCGGTGGCCCGGGAATATTTTTGAGCCTATTTTTGAGGAAGCAGATTGATCCTCCCTTGGTAATTCAGTCCAGGAATCGAGGACTTGCATGGTTTGTTATATGGGAATGCAAAATGATCCCACGGAAACGAGTCAAAGAAGTCGACTCTAGTGAATGTTTGATTTATGAATCTTTGTTATATGTGGATGCAAAATGATCCCGAGGAGACGAGTCAAAGAAGTAGAATCTTGTGAATGTTTGATTAATGGGAAAAAAAAAACATTAGTGAAAGTAAAGTGACAGTATGGGAAGTCCATCCCAATTGAAACAAATTGGAGATGAACTAAACACAAGGAGCAGTAAAGAGTAAATTAAATCCATGTTTTGGTTATTTTGAGTTAACTTAGAAGAGGACAAGGGCTTTTTATAGGAAGGGGGGAAGTGAAGTAGGATTAATAAACAGCACCTCCTGAGAGGCAATGGCATCCTTAATCGCAGACCGTCTGCTGTGAAAGAGGGTCTAGGCAAGCAGAAGTCAAGCTTCCTTCATTGCTAGCTCAAGAAGCTTATATTTGAAACCCCCCTTTTTGAAAGTGGTATGTCCCATTTAGTTGCATATGTAATCAGCTGAAATCAGACGCCAGAGTATTGGAATCGTCGATTGGGGCACCGGGGATTTACTTAAGGCCTCTGAATTGTCCTTGCACCAAAGCTGGGCGGATTCCCCCTTTTCAGGATGTGGAATAGTCCGGAGTGCAGGACCCGTAAATCAGCTGTGCACTCGCGGGAAATACAAGAGAGCTCTCGCTCTCAGTCTTACCTTAGGAGCCGAAGAGAAAGGTCCCACTCCACCCAGTATCTTTTCATTATAAGGGCACACTCTTCTCAGAGGGTATAATTGGGGCAAGAACCGGAACCAGAGCCAAGACAGTGGCAGCAAACGCAGAGTTACCGTCGGAGAACGTCTGGACAGAAATCCCAGTGTAAAAGAGGTAAGGTTAAGATTAAGAATGAGAATGAATGATGGTGATGATAATTTATGATATGAGGTTGATATGAGATATGATATGATATGAGATATGAGGTAAATCTACGTCACTGGCGCTGCGAAAACGAACTTAAAACGCTAATTTAGGAATCATATTGGATTGCAAATTCGATGGCCGCGCGTAGGTTTCAGCTAAGTTTTGAGACGCTGTGATTCGTGAGGGTGTGACGGGGGTGTGTCTCGTGTGAGTGTACGAATTTGGATTTGATGAAAGTGGCACTTGGCACGACTCTCGGGCTCGACCCTTAGAATTTGGGCGAAATTTTTAGGAACCACAGACGCCAGACGCCAGACGAAGGATTTCGTCTTACAGCGTTTATAGAAATTTCCCAAGAATCCAACTACTAAAGTTGCTTTCAATAATGAAATGAATTACTTGGACATTAATCCTATTGATAGCATTATGAATGACCACACATATCATCTAACTTTTTCAGGAGATGACCTACATTCAACAAACCCACTTGTACAAACTAATAATTGGCAAAGACTGCCACAAGAACTTTGGTATATACTTGGAGATTACAATTGAGTCAGATTATACACAAATGGGAAAGTTTGTTAATTCCATGTTTAAAACCTTTGCTAAAAGATATCTCAAGAAAATACATACCACATATATCATCTCACTTTTTCAGGAGATGGAAAACCAATGGCTTCATCAAAATGTCACCAGGCATCACCACAAGGTTCATCATCGTGTAATGCTTCACTTCCTCGATGAGATGATCTACATTCAACAAACCCACTTGTACACACCAATAATTGGCAACGACTGCCACCAGAACTTTGGTATATGATAGTGGAAATTACAATTGAGTCAGATTATACACAAATGGGAAAATTTTTATCACTCAATTCAATGTTTAAAACCTTTGCTAAAAGATATCTCAAGAAAATACATATTTCACCTGGCCTTGCTAAAAGGACATTTACAGATGGTGGTTGGATGAGAATAGAAACAATCAAAAATACTCCTGGAATGTACCATTATTTTGAAATTATACAGAATATTTCTTCAAATAATCCTTTATGGGAACAGGCAGAAGTACATTTAACAAATTGTGAAAACTATTTTAACCCGGACTGGTATTTTATATATAATTTTTGTTGGTTATAATTTTCATAAAGCATCCAGCTCTCCAATTCCTATCTCATGTGACACTCTAATTATTTGTCTAGAATCAAGGATAAGTATAACAAAACTAGATAACTATAGAATGCTAAGAGGTTTGTCCTGACATTTCAGTTATACTGTGCGACTTCCATCGGGAGCAAGCCTGGATCCGTTCAACTCGTACTCTTACTCGTACTTTTGTCTATGACAACAGACTGGAGCGGGTCTATGACAACAGACTAGAACAGAATTGCCTCCATGAGAGGCGGCCAAAGTGGCAACATTTATGTCACATAGTTACGAGACGCAAGGACGATACTATCTGGCAGCCCAAGAAGAAGCAACGAACATCAACGTCAGCAATTTCATTGAGGGACTATGGCTAAATGGATATAATCCGGGGGTACGCGATGCATGGTGATAGACCGTGGGGGAGAGTTCATCGTAGGATGCCACTGAAGTCAGAGAGATTTTCGACTCTGCAGCTCTCTTGGATACGTTTCATCCAACAATATCACATCTTCAACCCAAGAGAGGTAAATGTGGAATTTTCTGAAAACTCATATTTTATCCGGCTGATTGTCAACGACTATTGGGTCGAACGAGGCTAGATTAGGATTGAAATAAAAGTAAACTAAGCTAATAACTAAAACAATGAAATATGGTCTATGATTATACAGGTTTGGCAAATGATGCAAATCAACTAAATTTAAAGTTCCAAGATCACTTCAAAGCAGAAGTTTTTATCTCGCCCATTCCATATCTATTTATTTGTACATGTCAATTATCCTGATTTGTTTCTATCCTGTCAATGACAACAGACTAGAGCAGAATTGCCTCCACAAGAGGCGGCCAAAGTGGCAACATTTATGTCACATAGTTATGAGACACAAGGACGGTATTATTTGGCAGCTCAGGAAGAGGAGACAAACATCAACGTCAGCAATTTCATTGAGGGACTATGGCTAAATGGATATAATCCTGGGGTACGCGATGCATGGTGATAGACTGTGGGGGAGAGTTCATTGTTTGCCTCGTAAGATGCCGCTGAAGTCAGAGAGATTTTCGGACCGGCAGCTCTCTTGGATACGTTTCATCCAACAATATTGCATTTTCAACCCAAGAAATGTAAATATGGAATTTTCTGAAAACTCATATGTTATCAGGTTGATCGTTTGTATACATGGGAGGGGTTGCACTGATGATCCTTACTGTATGACTCACTGACCCTGGCATGCGTAGTTACCATACCAGTACACTGTG
>BQKZ01005881.1:23986-35582 GCA_036244855.1 Temnopleurus reevesii | reverse complement strand
CTTAGATTTAGGCCTTCATGACTTCGAGTCCCTTTTCACCCCGGTGTTTCTGTTCATTTTTTGCAGTACTTACGATTGTAGTATAGAACGTACATACGAAGCCTATTCCCAATACAGATCCCCAGAGGCTCAATCCAGTCACTGTGAAGCGAGAGAAAATGATAGCATTGTCAATTTTATGCCAGCACCCATTTTTGGGGTTGGGGGTTGGGAAGGAGGGTTTGGCGCCCCCGCGAAATACAAGCAAAATTTGTACTTCCGGGGTCCCCTCAGAAGATTTGGCTCAAAGCTCAGCAAATTGGGAGCCTAAAAATCAAGAAAGAAAGAAAGAAAAAAAAGCCGTTGGCTCAAATTAGCTGGCAACCTCAGCCAATTTGGCACCCCAATCCCAAATTGAGGCTGAGAAGCAAAAAAGTTCTACCTTTTTTGGAGCACCAAAAATCCCCCCTACCACGATGTGAGCATGGTACTTAAAAATCAGATAATGATGGGAATAATAATGAAACGCTTAGGCATAATGATCTGATGTGACACACACACACACCCACATACACATAAGGGAATTAAAAAAAACCACATTACCTTGGTTTAAAGCAAGTGCCGGAGCATAAATGACAATTCCAAGATAAAGAATCTGAAAGCAACAGACAGACACAGCATTACACTCGAGCGGAATGGAATAAGAAAGCGTAAAAATCATTGCCATATAACTTATTGACAACAATTGAATATCACTCTTTAAAACAGTACGGTTCCCCATTTACGTGTGTATTTTACATTGTCTTTGTATTCTTGATAGTTTATTTACTTTTTTCATGATTCAGTCAAATAAAATGAATCGTGAAACTTGAAGTATTGAATGTTTGAATGCAATTAGAACGCCTGAGTATATACTATAAGAGATGATATTTTTTCGGAACACAATTCCAGGTAAAATAAGAGTTAAGATTTAGCAAAAGACTTTTCATTGACACAAAATTATTTCCGAGGAAATAATTTGCACTTCGCAAGACTGGATTTAGGGTTGGCCAGTAAGGGCGGGGCAGAGCCTATAGGCCGAACAAGTTTAAAAAAAATAATTCCTTATTCCAACAACAACAAAAATTCTTCCAATAAGAATGAAGGAGGAGGAGGCGCATAGAAAATGGAGGGACGGAATGATGCGTCCCCGTAGGAATGGTACCCCCTTCCAAGTGTAGTTTTGGCTATGCGCTCAATATTTGATATTATTGTGTAATGTGTGGTGATATGGCTTCACCTCGACGTGCTAATGATATGCCCAGTTTCTTTGAAAGATCAGTGCATAGTGCCAATAAATGTTCGGCCACCCTGGATCCACAATGCTTCCAACGAAACTACATTGCAAGTCGGCAAATAGTTTCTTGTGAAAAGTTGAGAAGTGAACAGTAAAATATGTATCGTACCGTTTGGATGAAATACAGGAATGTCCCGAGAAGCCTTACAGCTCTGTTAAATCGTCTCTCAAGATACTGAGAAAGAAAACAAAAAAATGGAAGTTATTACAGAAAAACCTGTATCGGGAATTTATTTTCTATTAATTGTTTATCTATTTATTCATTTATCAATATTTTGGCAGGATGCCCTCACAACAAGATGTTTGTATCACGAGGGGTCTTGCATAATCAGATAATAAAAAGTACATGAACGATATAGTCATAATCTTGAGAAGACCATCTCGGTTTTTGCCGTGCAGTTTAAAGTCCCTTGATGTACATTATGGACTTGGTTTGTTTGTTTTATTTTCCAATTAAAAACAATGCAAATTGTATTTTCCAAGTAAACTTGAAGATTATTGAACAAACTTGAACAAACAATCAGCAAAAAAAAAAAAAATAATGATAGAAAATGATGACTTGAAAAAATGGCCATGAATAAAGGCTCAGTCACCCTGCGTTTAAAACTATCGTCTTCCCAGGGAAAATGAAATTTGAATGACTCAATGATTCAAAATGACCCTTTGTTTTCCAGAATACTTAGACCCCGTTTGAATATGGCGCGCGATAGATTTGAACGGGGTCTAAATATTCTTGCATTAAACCACTTTAACAGAAATCAGTTTAACAGAGTCTGAACGGGAAAAGCGGCCTCGAAAGTGGACTTTCAAACTGGTTTGGAAATCCACTTCGCGAGGTAGTTTTTGGTGGCCAGGAACCTGTTCAGCCGATAATTGGAACGCTTGAGATTCGTAAAGTATCCTTCAGCGGTTTAACCTTCAGGGGCCGATTGCACGAAATGTTCTTAGCTATCCTCTTCATGCTAAGACGTCTTGACTTCTTGTGTCACCTCGTAACATAGACATTAGCGTTGATACGACTATGTTAAGAGGGTGGCATAAGAACTTAAGACGCATTAGCATGAAGAGGATAGCTAAGACTATTTCGTGCAATTGGCCCCAACAGGTGA
Organism: Temnopleurus reevesii; assembly: GCA_036244855.1. Classification (NCBI taxonomy): domain Eukaryota; kingdom Metazoa; phylum Echinodermata; class Echinoidea; order Temnopleuroida; family Temnopleuridae; genus Temnopleurus; species Temnopleurus reevesii. Next base: position 33,158 of record BQKZ01005881.1, on the reverse strand, counting down.
TCGTGTAGTTAATGGAAAAGCGCAGCGGGGTCGCTTGAATAACGTGACCATAAGTCCATACGTTGCCTAGCAACAGAGCCACTTTGTGTGAAGTGGACTTGAAATCCACTTCGTGGGCCTTCAGATCTATCAGGACACAACAGGCCTTCCGAACAGGCTTCGGAAACCAGTTTATTAGAAGTCGTAGATTCAAACGGGGTCTTAGATAGCAGATATAAGAAGGTAGATATAAAGATGGATAGATCTATAGATACATGGATCCATAAAAAGAAAGATAAAGGGGTCTTTATTGAAAAGCTCAAACAAATTACATACCTAAAATTGCCATAAATATTTACCTCGTTTGCACTCGTGACTCCAAGCCGATGGAAAGTCGGGAGGAACAATGACGAAATCAATCCCGTTCCGATGAAAGCGATCCCATACAGCCAGTACATCGGTCCGTTTAGATACATCTCAGCCGGCGTACCCAGAACGGTGATAGCGGAGATGAAGCTTGCTACCAGAGACATCGCAACGGGGAACGGGTTCATGCTACGATTGGCGAGGAGGAACTCCTGCGTGGTTGATTGCTTGCCGCCGGTGAGTGCGTAGAAGATGCCGATGCTTGCCGATACGACAAGAACCGCTGCGACGATCACGTAATCCCACGTGTGGAAGAGACCGACATCGTAGAAGTCCGCCATGTTTACTTAGGAATTTGGATTGTGATAATCAAATCAAATCATTTATTTTCAATTCTTTCGAAGATTCAAACATAATTATACAGAATCATGAATAATGATAGAAATATAACTGAAGAAAAAGAAAACGCGTTTATTATATGTTCTGATGTTTTGTTATACGATCCACTGGCTTAAGAAGACATTCAAGACCTGTGGGGAAGAGGTGGGGCGTGTCAGCCATTTACTTTCCATTGCATCAAGTGTTTTTTTTTCGGGGGGCCTAGGCTTCCAGGCCCTACCCCCCCCCCCCCCCCGACCGGTTTCCAAGCCCATGTGATCCCATGGAAAAGCAGCGGCATTGTGTTAATACCATTTTGTAAAGGGGTTTACGTTCATTTCCCTTTCTCACTATGTATTTATTCTGTACTAAAAAAAAAAAAAAAAAAACAAGCTAGCAATTACTACGTTCTAATGTAGCGCCTGACACTTATTTTTCTTTCATTAAAAGTACCAAAGTGCTCTACAATGTGACAAAATTGTATTAGGTTTAGAAGAGCAGCTATACCTGAAAGGTACCAATTCACCTAACATGGGTCGGGTGCAGCATAACGTTGATGAATTTCTTTTTGAAGGAAATTAAGACAATGGATATGATTCGAGACGCAACACCATATTGGACCACGACGCGACGTTTTGGCACTGCTTCTGCACCCCTCCCCATTTTTCATTAATATTAATATGCAAAACTTGTTTCAATATATTTCTATTACTTTGCACCTTTAATGGTGCAAATACTACGGCGAGCATCTTTTAGAGTGCAATATTGTGCCCTTTTCATGAATACTCAACACTGTATCCTTTCCTAAATGTGAAACACTTTTGCAAAAGATTTAGAATTTCTGTGGTTCGAATCGGTGCCACGAAATATCGCTTCATATCAGGCCAAATGGTCTACCGACTGAGCTGTTATCCTCTTTTATTGTCGGTTGAATCTTAAAACATAAGAACTTTAGTCAGCTTGAAGAGGATACTTTGGCATGTTTTACTGGAAATGAGTTGCCATCGTTCACGGATAAAGAGTCTAAGTTTTATGTCTTATGGAACCATCCATCTATCGATAACAGCGATCAGTCGGGTACGTAGAGCCTTTGGCTTGGAATGAAACGATCCCAGTTGACGCGTTGAAAAAATATTGCGCTCTGAAGAAAAGATTAAAGGGGAACTTCACTCAGACATTGATGTTCTCTCAGGGGGTGGAGAAAAATACAATGATCAAAATGTGAAAATTTGAGCAAAATCCAACAATCCATTCAAAAGTTATGATTTTCCAAACTTTTGATTTACACCCATGATGGGCTCCTTAAATTGGCAACATACACAAACAGAATGGTTGCCAACATGGAGAACTCTCCATTCACTTTGTACACAAATTTCATATTTTGTGTCTTTTATAGAAAAGAAGATAAGGAATCAACAAAAGGAGGACATGAGGGATAGAAATCAAAACTTTGAAAATTCATAACTGTTAAAGGATTGTCGGATTTTGCTAAAACTTTATAATTTTGATCATTGTATTCTTTTCCAGCCACTGCCAGAGCACATTAATGGTTGGGTGAAATTCCGCTTTAAGCGCTTTACCTTGAAGAAAGTGTGCAATAACCAATGTTGCAAAGTGCAATATTGCACTATGCAGAATTGGCCTACATACGCTTTGGCAGTAAGGCGCATCATGTAAAACAGCTCAATTGAACTTTTGAATGGGGAAACGAGATTGTCTACTATTGAATAAATTCATTCAGAGAGAGTTTCCAAGGTTGTGTCGTATAGAAATCGACACAATCAAATGGCAATCTTAGAGCGTCCGGCAAAATCTGATTACCTATATACACAGGGCTACATATTGTCCCCCCAGAGGTCGAAAAAGGAATCTGCAAGATTACCCACTTTTCAAAATTTGATTTACTACGAAAACTGGCTTAGCAATAGATTTAAGTATTGCCAACTCAAAACTGCAACCCCAACCTAAGTAAGTAAAATCACAAGGATCTGATAGGAAATGATAAAAAGTGCTAACGGGTTCGAACCATTATGAAGGGCCTTCCTTCTGACCGATCACTGTATCTTTCATAATTATAAGAGAACAGTTTGTGCTAGTACGCTTATATACACATTCACCATGATCACATAATCTTTATAATTATTTTTCGGTAGCCTAGGAACCAAGTTGCGGTATAAGATGAAGCTGCGATTTTAAACCTCAACCGGGGCCACCTCTCCTCATAGGCGGGTTTACTTATATATTCAAATTTATGTGCGTTTAACTTAGTTACGTGGTATTCCATAGACCGGTTGATAACAATAAGACCACAGTACTTGGAATCCAGTTTGCATACATTACTTGTTGCTATGTCGGGCAAGCCTCGGGCAAGCTTTCGAATTGTCAAGAACAACCTTTGTGTTAGAGGTATGTATAAAATTTGCATCTATTAGTAAACCCGCCTATTCGCCCCCGTTGCAAAATCTTTGATCCCCCCCCCCCCTGCGTACGTAATATTATTGGCTTAATGGCCACACCATTCTTCCGAATGCATCCATAGAGTTCCGTTCGCTACTTGTTACGTAACTCCGAGTTTCTGCCTCGATTCTCTTTCCACGTAGGCATTCATGCTTGGGAGCATATCAAAAGCAAAACCCACACAATGCGGAAAAAAGTATACGTTTTGCTCAAAAACACATAATTATACAATTTGTTGCGCAGTAACACACACTAAATATTAGACTTACCCCCTTCAAGATTATGCGCTACCGCTTCAAGGTGCAGACACTCTCTAAACTTTGAGAACTCATTCCCTGTTCCTCCAAATTATGTACACCTGACGAACAAATCTGGGCAGCACTGCCAACTGGAAGGCGAAAACTGACCAAAACACCCAGCATCATTCATTGATAGGTCTTGTAGAATCTGATTAGTGGCTTTATGGGGCGAGTTTTTGCGCTATTGTTGTTGATCTCTATTGTTGGTCATGTTCCCTTACACAAAATTTCCCCAAGAGGGCACAATAATGTTTCCGACTTTCTTATTTTCCTTCGTTGCATCATTTGTTTTTCTTCGATAATACAATGTTGCCAATAATATTGTGATATTTGGGATTATCGAGAATTAAATCACGGTTATTTCAATGTTTAGTCAGGCGGCTTTGTATTGGGGAATATTACTGTTAGTTAAATTTGCACAAAAGAATTGTTTTACAACCATGGCGGTTAAAAATACCCCATAGCTCCTGGATCCGCCCTTCGAACACTGTAAACGTTAATGTTGAACTAACATTCAAATGGTTGGAGGAGTGATAACATTTTGAAAATTATATACATGTAGATTTTTCCATCTAATTTCCTACAATTCTCAAGAAATATAACGATTAAATTTTGATCATTTAATTTGTCCCAAATCACGTGCATTCTGCNGGGGGGGGGGGGGTCAGGTTCTCTCAGTTCTGTCACCCTTTAAATGTATATAGTCACGATATCATGAGATAAAAAGCACCTCTCAGATCCTATTTTTAGAGAGAAAGAAAAAGTCTTTAAAGGTAGAAAACTACATTTGCACACATTACGGTTATGCTCACAACTTGTTGTGTACCTGGGATATGCCAAAATAATAACCTCTATGAAGTATTTTGGTCGAATGTAGTCCAGAATATTTAATTCAAATAAAAATATATTCTATCATAATTCATCTTGAAACCAACGGTATCGCGATACTCCTAGCCTATTACGGTACCACACACAGTCATTAAAACATTGTAAGAGCACATACCGTGCGCACTTCAATACACTGCCACACCATGCGGAATACGCACTGAGAGAGACTCTTGCGCCATTGGTCAACGAGGGGTCAACGGCTGTTTGGAATTTTGAACGCACGATCCATTAATTCGAGGCCCGAATAAAAGAATTATTATTGGAATAATCATAAATCCGCTTATCATGACCAATCTTTGTGCTTAATTGATTGGTGATAAGTTCTAACATTTAGTACTCTTCAACATAACACAACAATCTTGGAAAGTCGAATTTTAGGCTGAAAAAAAGTATTCTACCTTTAACGTGATGGTAATAATCCTTTCATATGCGAAATACCTATAAAGGGAGAAAATTAAAAAACATGATTTCCGATTGAAAATGAGATACCTGGGAGTGTTTCATCAAGATTTGTCACAGAGACAATTAGTCAGCGCTGACAAATTCCTTGATTGTGATTGGATGAAAAGCACTATCGCTGACAGTTGCCGTGGGAACTGTCGGAAAATGACTCATTCTCGCTGCGACAAATCTTGGTGAAACACCCCCTGATGTGTAAAAGGTAAGCAGGTAGGTATTACATCAAATTTTCTTACAACTAATATATGACAGAGGTTCCAAATAAACCTCGAAACATAAGGTCCTCAAAAGGGGAAAAACCGGATGCATATTTTCCCTTTTGAAATGTGGATACATGAACATTGCATGGAAATTCAGAACCCTTAAGGGAAGAAGGTGATGAAAGGCTGATTTCCTTTTAAAGGTTTCAAATTGAATTTGGGGGTTCTGAAATGAAGGGGGGGGGGGGTCAATTTTGGACATTTTTGGTTTCCCTGTTTAGGCCGACTCACACCTTTGCGTTTTTAACTTGAGTCGGTCAAGCGTTTTGAACACGATATAAACTATATTTCCGAAAAGTTAACTCGAACGCAGACAATAGATCCGTACACCGTGTATTCAACTGTGCGGACACAACAATGACAAGCAGGTACCGATTTCAATACCATTACAAAGGAGCATTTAAATTGCGTTCGAAAATAATTTACATCGTATTTTTGACAATAAAACGCTCTCTGCACGCACAAAAAAAACAATTGTCCGAGTTCTTTATTTTTGATCAGTGCAATTTATTTTCGGAGGCAAACCAAGTAGTTAAATATCATAAATACAAGGCAACGGTATAATACTCTAAGAAACCCCCTTTTCCAAACACATATCTCTCCTGGGTGAGCAAATCACCTGGCGAGAGGGTTTGCATATTTACCGAATCATTGGTAAAATGCAGAAAGGTTTCAGTTTCAAACCTATAGCATATTTATAGCAAAATATTGGCTCAAAATACTTATTCTCGTTGAAATATTCTCAATATGTTGACTGACATGACTTGTCCGACATATGTAGTTCATTCTAAACATCCATTCAATAGGCAAGAGATTTGTTTTATCATTTTATAAAAGTTTCGCTCGAATGTCGGGTGAACAAAAGGTCAATTACAGAAATGAGGGCGAGGTAAGTAGGTCTTGAATATGATGGCGCTCTTCAATCCCTGCAGATTATCCGCGCCGGACAGTCACATTCAGAACTTTAGAATTGGCTTCGAAAAGCCTGTCCTTCTAAATATCCGTGATGGTTAGAAAGTAAATGTATTAATCATCCATAAGTAAAGGAATCTCTTTTAATCTATTCTTGTAACCTAAAAGATAGAGTCTAGTGGTCACAGGATTATTATACAAGTACTTCAAGAATTGATTTTGCAAAAAAAAAATGTAATAGATCGAGGCATGTTTATTCTGCTTGGGCAGGTATCACATTCAGTCAAGAGATATCGAGAAAGAAATTTGTTAGATGCATATAAAGCAGTCCACCCGATAAACAAACAGGAAAAAAAATAATAGGTCCATTTATATAGCACAATCACTATATGCATATACTATACTGCGCTTTATACTTAGGTACCATATTATTACCCTGGCTTTAACTGCCGAGCAAGTCAGTCAGGCGCTCAAGCATTCCAAGGAATAAATTCATGCTGATACCCATTCACCTCACCTGGGTTGAGTGCAGCAAAATATAGATAAATTTCTTGCTGAAGGAAATTAAACGTCATGGGTGGGATTCGAAACGCGGACCTCTGCATGGAGGGCGAGAGTCATTACCATGGATAACCATAGATAGATAGATGAAAACATATAACAATTGACGTACATCAGAATATTTCGTAAATAGGGAGAAGGAGACACTGGAAGAGGATTGTTGATCTTTGGGGAGCTGCTGCGCCTGAGATTTCGAAACTGAACTAAGCACGCCCTTTTTATATGTCTGTCATTTAAAAGATATCACTGACATTAACGGCTCTGTCACAAATTTGTGTTTTTAGCCAATATCTGCAGAGGCCGAGCGTTCATGAAATTTAAAAGATTCTCGTCCGTGAAGGCAGAAATAAGCGTGAGTACGTCGAGTGCCAACGGACCGTCTTCAACTCCTCAATGTCGGTCAAGCGTGTTCCTCCCTCATTTTTATATTCCTGATATATATATATAGTCTTCCGTGTAGTAGCCTGTCCTGCCGTATATGGCCGATATACATTTGTTATTATTATTGGTGTTTTTGTGGGGGGGGGAAGAGAGAAAGAGAGAGAGAGAGAGAGAGAGAGAGGAGAGAGAGAGAGAGAGAGAGAGAGAGAGAGAGAGAGAGATGGAAAGAGAAAGAGAGGAGGAGATATATATATTTTTTTTTGGAGGGGGTGTATAGGGAGTGGACAGATAACAAAACTATATTCAAATAAAATGCATGATATTTCTATGCTACCAGACGGAGTAAACACACATTTGGAAAAAAAATCCCATCTCATTTTGGAAATGAAATTGAATTCAACAGTTTTCTTGATAAAGTAAACAACGTGAAGACAAGTAAATCACCAAAACACGGCAAAGGTACGCTTCAGCGGTCTGTTGAGGTCACCTGTACTATGAGTATCGAAGGGAAAATGAAATAAAAGAATTGACAGGGAAGAAAAATATTTGTAGTTCATCCTTTCTAAAGCCTGCGTCACACCTTTGCATTTTAGCCCGTGTCGACCAAGCGTTGATGGAAATTAAAAACACTCCCTTTACGCACAAAGACGCAGGTCATACGGTGGACTGACACTCGTCGTACGCTCGTTGAGCGCAAGCTAAACGTCAGTCCACCGTCTGATCTGCGTATGCTGTCCGTCAAGGGAGCGTTTTTAATTTCCAAAAACGCTAGACCGACGCGACGCAGGCTAAAACACAAAAGTGTGACGCAGGCTTTGCAACAGCGCTGTCTATCAAACACGATGTGTCCATCATGTTTAGGAGAAAACGAGTGCAATATGTTTAGATAAGGTTCGGTAGTATTTTATCATTGAATTTGATAAGTGTGTTGCCCATCACTTCGTTATAATAGCGATTGGATTAGATCATCTATTTAAATATGGTTTTCATTGTTGTTCACTAGTGTATTAAATCATGACGGAGGGTTTGAATTAAAACGTTGGCGACAGTCACACTCATAAAGAATTTTTGTTAACAGCAGATGTAGGAAAAATTTGTGGGCTGCATCGTGATCGTAGCGACTGAAAGGATTTATATAGCAATGATTACAAATTGAATTACAGAATGAATTGAATATAATGGTATGCACATCATGTGCCCATCCGAGGCCCGCACCCACCCATCTACCGGAAAATATGGGAGTCGCAAACTTAGGGGGTGTTGCTCAAAATCAACTGCAAATCAACTGCAACTTTGCGAATCGCAACGCGCATTTTCATTCGCGCACGGTATGCCCATTTAACAAGACGCGCATGAAACAATAATTTTCATTGGCGTGTTTCGATCAACTGCAACTTGTGATCAATTGCAACTTTTGAACAACACCCTATTAGAGTCTAACATGGGCATTTAAGAGGGGGGCGCCAAAAATCCACAAACGGTTGGCTTTTAGATTTTACAAATCCTGGGCGGTACACTAAGCGCAATTATAGATTGACAAACTATTAAAACTTGGCCAGCGGGAAAACGTCGAACGTCTTCATGGTTTACCCCTCCCCTGTTTTCTATAATTATTTAAAGACATTTTTTTCTAAAGCTTGGAATTAAATTTGAAAATAAATAATGAAAACAAAATCAGGATATCATCTTTGCTTAAATTTTTGACATTTAAAAAAAAATCTAGAAAGTAAAAAAATCAAAGATCTAAAAATTTGGATTTTACAAAGAAATTGCCCTGAAAATAATAACACCATAAAATTTAAATTTTCACAAATAAACGAAGATGATGATATGGTTACACTAAAAAATATGAACTTTATTTTGTTGAATCTTTCAACTCTTTGCAACTCTCTATCTCTCTTACTCTTTCTCTCTCTCATTCTCTCTGATCTTTCCGCTCTTTCCAAACGATCTATCTGTTTTAATGGATGACTTCAATTCTAAATCTATATATCTTCTAAATACACTTTCTTGCACACCCTCTTATTTTTCACAGTACTAATCTGGTCTGCCAGAACAGACCCTTGGGTTTCGTTGTGCGCATACGTTACACGGAGAATGATACAGGGTATGCATTGTGTGTCTCAATTGTGTGTCTCATGCTCTCCCTAGACTGAGGATAGAGCAATGCTGTATGTGTGTGATGTAGTCATACAATGCATACCCTGTATCATGCTCTGCGCACGCACACAC
>BQKZ01005880.1:20906-31924 GCA_036244855.1 Temnopleurus reevesii | reverse complement strand
GTATTGAAGTGCGCACTGTACGTGCTCTTACGTTTTGTGTGTGTGTGTGGTACCGGAATACGCTAGAAGTATCGCGATACCGTTGGTTTCAAGATGAATTATGATAGAATAGATTTTTATTTGAATTAAATATTCTGGACCAAAATACTTGATAGAGGTTATTATTTTGGCATATATGAGGTACACAACAAGTTGTAAGCATAACCGTAATATGTGCAAATGTAGTTTTCTACCTTTAAAGCTGACTCCTTCTCCACATTTTTCAGAGATTCCAACCATTCCTGAATATGCACGCGGTGTATTTTCATATGAATTTGAGGCCTTCATTCACAAGTGTTTTTTTGTTATTGTGTTTTCTCACACTTTGTTTAGCTGCCTCTTTCTTCATATTTTTCAGAGATGGCAACCATCATTGTGGAATATGATGAGGTGTATTTTCATATGAATTTGAGGCTTTCATTATAAGTGCTTTCATTGTAAGTTCATTGCTGAGAGCATGGTTATCAAATCGTTTTCTATCACTTCTGTTAAGCTGCCCCCTTCTTCACATTTTCATAGACGCCCGTCATTCTGGAAAATGATGAGGTGTATTTTCATATGAATTCAAGGCTCTCATCAAAAGCAAATGGCTGAGAGCATGGCTATTGCTATGGTTTCTCTCACTTTTGTTCAACTGTTTTGTTTTTAACATTCTAGTTTTCACCTCATGCATATTCCAGAATGGTTGGCATTGCTGACTTATCTTGACAAATTACATTCCTCTTCATAAATGTATAGTCTTACATGAAATAAACACACATCTTACCTTTACCCTTAATTTCTCCACTAATAGCATTCACAATCGCATGAGATCTAACCAAAATTGAATAGTTATTGTGATGAAATTCAGCGAAAAACAGGCAATTAAGGTAAATTTAATACCACCGCAAGCATGGCAGGTGCTCATACATTTACAGGTGAAATGATACAAGAACAATTACCTATGCTGACTCAAGGACCGCTACAGTGTTTAATCTACACCAAACGGATAGGAATGGGTGCTATTGTGCCCCCCTCTCCATGGTCCCTTACCCCTCAATGGGGTCGACAGGAAAGGATCAAAGGATTTCAGATCAAAGGATTACAATTGATTACAATTGATGTCATGTGTAAAGCCGTTATAGATGAAGAAATGCAGGAATTAAAAGGGGGCCAGATATAGAAATAATCCAGTGATGTCACAAAGATAGGTATGTCTCTAGGGGGTAGCTATTTGAAATGATTAAACAACTATTTTTTACATGTGTAAATTGATTTGGGGTGTCTGTTTATTCATTCCTTCTTTTATTAGACTGGTATCAATTTAATTCAAAATGACTCATAGGATATATGGAGGTTTGCATCGATTGGTCACTTTCATTTCTTTCAATAAAATGGAACTTACGTGCTCAATAAATGTAGGATTTGCCTTAACATTAATTGAAAAAAAGGGTTAATTGAAAAATTATTTATCAACTTAGGGTTGGTGAATAATTGCAATTCAAAGGATCACTGTGTGATTATGGTCACGATTAGCCAGTTTTCTGAGTAGATGCAAATTTTATGCATACTCTACAACATAAGTTGTCCTTGACAACCCAAATCCTGCTAGAGGCTTTCCCAACATAGCAAAACAATGTATGCAAACTGGATTTCAATAAGCATGGTTAAATTGATATCATAAACGCAGAAACAGATTATAAGAATACCACGCAATTACATTCGCAGGCAAAGAAACGTGCATAAATTTGAATCATTGATAAAACCGGCCAACTGCCATTTATGGACTGCAGACAATCAGTGTCTAAACCCCACCTAATTCCACAGTTGACCCTCACAATAAGTCGGCCTAATTACCTCTTAATGAACAACGAGGGCTCCTTCCCTGCCAGGCGTGCTATTAATGTCCCACTCCATCCCAATTAAAGCGCACTCATGCACGAAAGAGGCCAATGTGTGTGATCGATGGAGTCGGTGCGATGTTTAAAAAAAGCAAGGGGAAAATGTGTGATTTCAGATTACGTTTTGGAGGCCTATTAACGGCTAGTTCTGAACCATTAGTACATTTTGCCTGTAATTTAGAAATCACAGGCTCATTAATAAATCAGTGCCTCAATAGCTAAAATAAAAACAAATACAAGTATTACTCGTAACATGATGCAGAGATGTTTTACCGTATAACAATCCTATTCTTTGCATAGGAGTTCAGTTTATACAGTATATTTGACAAATGTTTCTTGGCATACCCCAGGCAATTTATTGTCTTGTTGGTCAAACCGAATGTCTGTATGTGTATCAGCAATATATATAGGCCTACATGAGGCTAAGGGCAATTAACCCTCTAAACCTGAGGAATAGCCCCCGCAAAAACAAAAACAAGGGCGAAAAATGCATTTAATATTCAAACATGTCGGTAATTTATAGGCAATATATATTCCCTGTGTCGCATTTTGTTTTAGCAACAAAATAGCCCCCCAGAATACACTTAAGCCCAGAAGATAAAGCTACTGTTTAACTGATTTCCCATACTAAATGAAACAGGGAAATGGTAGCTTTTATCTCTGGGCTAAACCAGATATTACAATACTAACACGTATGAGGGCTATTTTGGGGGAGGAAAATGTAAAAATAGCCCTCAAAAATGAAAAAAGTATTTTACTCTGATGTCTATACACGAAGTTGACTTCTCAGCACTGTACGAAAAGGCGGCCACAAATAGGGGGCTTCCATAGATGAACAAGAGTACTATTCAAAAGGTTGAGTTCTGAGCCAGATGTGTTGCTATGTCTGTGTGGAGATAGTCTATAGACAAGCATAGCTCAAGCCCTCCTCCCTCCCCCAGTTAGAAATTAGCATAAAAATCAACACCTAGCCCGAATTGGTCTTTATAGAAAAAACAGTAATTTGAGGAGATAGGTTTGATTTGGGCATTGTTGGAATCTAATAAAATGAAATGGAATGAAGAATACTGTTTTTGTATGGAATTTCCATTGATACGTGATGGTTCGAGCTGCAAAACAAAAACTAATTTAACCTTTAAAGTGATAATGTACATTACAGTCCATGTAGCCTGCATTACATTCAATTACGACAGCCCATACACTATACAATGAAACGCATGCATGTTAAATTACTCTTCACGGTAAAACAGGATTAAGCATGTTCCAAGGGGCCCCTAGATGAATGTTTTCTTCATTAAGCGTTGTAACCTTTGGCATTCCCATAATGCAACCCAGCTGTGACGGGAATAAGTACGAGAGAAGGTCAGAGCCGAAGGAGAGGTCTCGTTCGTTCAGACCAGCTGTTGAGTTTTGTTTGTAATCTAGCTCTATACGATAATTAAACTCTTGTGTTTGTTCGCACATATATCTGATATCATAAACAAATACAATATTTTTAGTGTGCAATAAATCTAATAGATTGTGTATACTACTCTAAAGAGCATTTGGGTCTGATATACATAGAAGTTTGCGCAAACCCCAACATCAAGTGAACGTGCCTCTATTTCAGGGCACATTTTACAGTGTACAGTATTTTAAACACTTCCTTTCAAATATTATAGATTATAGAATTTGAATTGAGAATGGAAGACTTATGCAATGACTGACCCTGAAGGTTCAATGAGTTAATTTACAATCAAATTACCATGAAAATAAATATCAGGAATTACGTTATACATGTACATGTAAATGTGCCTGTTTCATGGTACAGTGATTCATGATCTATTCTCTTAAAATGAGGATTAATTGATCCACATTGTGCTGCACTCAATCCAGGTGGCGTAAATGGGTACTGGCATGAAGAAATTCTGTGAATGCAGAGATCTGCACCTAATAAGGGAGCCATGCTCTAAACAGAGCTTATAAAATAAAGCTTTAAAAAACACTCTCTTAGGCACTATATTAAATTATTATTATTATTTAATTATAATTATTGACACCTGCAATATTACTCCATAGTAGTGAGAGCAAAACACTTCCTCCAGAGAGTGACCGATACAGAGTGAAGTAAATTGGCATCTGGTAGGATAAATATGTTTAATTTAGTTGGCTACCTTACAATGCTAACTCCAGTGTCATAATAACCAAATTCTTCCTTCAGAAAGTTATTGCTGCACAGCATGCTGCACTCTACCCAGGTGCAGTAAATAGGTACCTGGTAGGATTTTCATTTTTCATTTCAAAGCTAAGATGTCGTTTTGTTGGCTACCATATAATACTAAGTGCACTCACGTATTAGAAGGTTATAATAGCCAAGTGCCTGGAGTACTAAAATATGTCCAGGAATTCGGGATCACCATTATTTTGTAAGCGGCAAATTGCCAATATTTTCTTTGAGATAAAATAGGAGTCACAAACAAAATACTACATTTCATGCATGTCAATCCATTTTACAGGTACACAACACTCATTTGTGATATTTGTTTTAATATCTCCTACATATCAAGCATGATTACTTTTGACCTTGGTGTTTGTAATTAGATAATCTTGAATTGAAAGCAAACTATGTGCAAATATCAAATGAAAAGTGTTTGTGTCAAAATACAGCACAGTGCAAACATAAACATGTATAGCGTTTCAATTATATGTGCATATCATGTGTGCATATCATGTTTACATTTGATTAGGAAAGGGATATATTTCTATTAAATATTTACATGATGTCTAGGCAATTCTGACAATTATAAAATGGCATTTTGGTGACGGAAATTACATTACAGAACATGCCACTGAATGTATCACTTTTCAACTGACACCACTTTATGTTGTTACTCGATGGAATTGTTGATGTACAGTTAGTACATTCTTATCATTGTAAGACAAAAAAATGATCATAATCTTTGGAAATTATTGATGCAATTTTTTTTTTCATTATCACTTTATGGGCTTTGTGATGTGTTCTGTTTACAGATTAATTTCAAATTCCCCAAAGATAGGATACTCTAAGGGCATATCTGCACTCACCGCCATTTGCGTTTCAAAGAGTGGTGAAGGGAGTAGGTATCATTCAAATTAGAACTGTCCATGTGCACCATGCTACATGTATCACTTGCTGTAGCATGGCACATCACAACTTGATTTCAGCAAAGGTACAATACGAATCATCATATCTACAGAAGCTCAGGCATTTGAAATGTGGCATGTTTGCCAGTAAGGTATAGGGTTATCAGAGCGCCCTCTCATGTCTATGAAAAGCCAACTTAAAGAAAATGGGAATTGGGATAAGGATGCAGAGGATAGAGAATGAGACAATAAAAAGAAACTTACTTGAAGCTTTGATTGCAGCCGCTTCATGATCATGCTCGTGACCTATTGAAAGAAATTCAAAACAAGCAGAAAATAATAATTGCACATGCAAAAGAAGATATAAAAATGAAATAAAAAATGAAAATTGAGAATGAAGCTTATGTATTCCATTGCGAACTGGAAAAATATCTTATGCAAAAGGGCATGCAAATTATGCAATGCAGTTGGAAAATAAAAGAACATAATTATAACAAAAAAATGATTTACAAGTTTATAAGTCGCTACATCTTGTCACTACATAGCAGCATACAAATACAAGACTACAGGAAAGACAAAAAAAAGAATGAATCAAATGACAGACTGAGATTCTATAAGTTTTATAAAATAGATCGCAATTCAAATGGTTTCTAAAAATGTTCAATGCTCATTTATAACGAAAACCCTAAAATCCAAAATAGAACCCACAGTTTGAGGTGACTTGTTGGCTTTCAGCTCAATTTTATGGTCCACAAGGTTCAATCTTCTGGCTTAGTATGCTTTGACATCGAATTGATCAAAACAGCCAAGTGTGAAAACCCTCTGTTTAGTCACTTTACAAGCAAGAGCACTTGTCAGATACCAAGATCCCGTTTCAGATACACAACTGTGTTAAACCACCTTAACTCGTTGACTGCTGAATACTATAATTCCCATAGACTTTGTGTAGAAACTACCCGGTCCCCGTAGTCAATGAGTAAACGGAAACCAGTTTAAAAACAGGTTTGAACGGGGCAAGCGGTTGTTACACTGGAATTCTAAACTGGCTTGGAAATTCACCTTACAAGGTACATGTATATTTTTGTGACTAATTACGGCCCAGTTCGGCCTGTAATCTGAATGCTCGAAACTCGTAACTTTGATTATTTGTACATGACCTATCTGTATGAACAGAGCGTTACAGGGGACATTGCTTTATATATGATTTAGCTTATGCGGGTCTTACACAATGTTAGCGTTAGGCAAGCATGTCCATTGCAAATTTGTACATAAACAAACAGGAAAATATATTCAAATTGGCATTTATGCTTGTGTGTGATTGCTTCTTTAATAATCTCCCCATAAATAAAACTTGGGGGAATACATGTATTTTGACAAAATGTTAGCCAACATTTGTTTTCTTCAAAATGTTAAATTTCTCATAATCGTTTTTATTAATGGGGCCTTCACTATAATGACCACCATACTGCATATGAGTGTGATCGGTAAAACATACAAATTGATATTTAAGAAAACATTAACACGACTTTTAGTACAGTTGAGGGCTCTGCGTTCTGATAGCACCCATATGTCCCACAATTTTTTACCCTGAATACACAAGGACTACACAGCACTAAGTACTGGAGGTGTGATCAGAGGCGTATTTGAGACTCTGTGGTTGGGTTCTGTGTAATCCCTATATGTTTAGGGCAAGAGAATGGGTGCTATTAGAACACAGAGTCCTCAACTGGACTACACTGCTTTCAGAATGGGACCCCTGGATAATCCAGCATTATGCCAAGCATCGTTTATCATTTGTTGTTCAATATTGCTTTGGTTGACTGCCAAATGAGAACAAAAATTTTATCGCTCAAATCAATCATTCAAGAGGGTTCATTTGAAATGAAGATAAATTGCAAACGTTTCTTCGAGTAGATCTGCCATATTGGCTGCCTTCCCAAATTATGAGCAATTGTAGAATTCTAGAAGCCCTCTACACTACGAAATTGAGAGATATATCCCAACGAGTTAAAGTTGATAGTCGACGACATATCATCCACCCTTCTGTATTTTAATAAAGGAAAACAAATGACCACCAAATGTCGACATGAGCCTAGGGTAGCAGCAACAAGTTTTTCTATCATAAAAATTTTGACTTCTCAGTCTCGCGTGAGATATGAAAGACAAAGCATGCTATGTGAAGACTCAAAAAAGGTGACTAAAAAAATGGGTAAGATGAAACAAATATGCAATAAAAATGAAAATGCGAGGAAAATACTGAAAAGCCCACTAATCAAGAATATGCGAGATAGAAATCAAATTGTGTATCACATTACGGAGAATGCATTTATCAGTAAGCTTTTTCTCAGAAGAAATATTAAAATGTTAATTTCTATATTTATGTATATTCTCCTGAAAGATTGGTATCTCTGAAAATATGATCCCATATTAAGACTCTAATGGGGTGTTGCTCAAAATCATCTGCAAATCAACTGCAACCCGCACATTGTAAAGCGTATTTTCATTCGCGCACAGTATGCACATTTAACAAGACGCGCATGTAACAATGATTTTGATTGGCCCATTCCGATCAACTGAAACTTGCGATCAATTGCAGCTTTTGAGCAACACCCCCTTAGAAATTAACTGTACAGAGATGCCCTATCAGTTGAGCTACAAAGAATGTATGAAATAACCCCCTGCAAGGTTTCAACCGAAAACCTACTCATTTACGAACTTCACAATTCTTTATAAACTCCACTTTAGAAACATACTGTATATTTACATTTAAAAGTATCTATTCATTCAAAAGTACTGTATCCTAACAGCAACATCAACAACATGTACTGTAGTTTACTATTCATAGATCACTCCTCTTCATTACAATCCATATGCTCCAAGTAAAATGTCAAAATTTGGTTTTAACCCTCAGCCTACATGTATCTCTTGCATCAGAAATTCATACGCATTTGAACCTAGACAATCCGGTAAAAAGTAAAAATATGCTTTTCACCATCGACCTACATCTTGAATTGGAAACTATACAAGCCGAATGACATATTCCACAATCTGTCTTTGCAATATAATTTTTTTTTAAAAACTTTATCAATCCAACAAGTGATATCAAAACTTAAAAATAAAATCAGATCAAAGTCATTCTAAACGTACATTTCCAGATTATTCATACGCATTTGAACGTAGACAATCCGGGGATAACGTCAAAATATGCTTTTCACCCTCAACCTATCTCTTGCATCAGAAATTATCCAAGCCGAGTGACACATCCACGCAATCTGTCTTTGCAAATTCAATTTATTTAGCCGAACGCACCGGCCGGCTGCATCCATATCAAGACTACTGTACAGTTTCATCTGGACGTATACAGTGTACTGTGTGTGCATACTGTAGCACCTTCTAATTTAAGGGCAAGAATGTCTATCGGCGGTTCGTGCACATATACAGAAAATCGCAACTTGATAAAGCTACATTTTGTGTAGTGTTTGATTATTGCATGAAGGAAAAAAAATTATTCTCAATGATTTTACCCATTTTTAAGTATATGTTTGCATAATGGTAAATCTATGTGGAGGTGAGATTTGTAATTCACTTGACTTTAGAGAAAAATGTCCCTGTATTAAAACAGATGTGAAATTGGGGGATGACAAAATTACCTGAAATGCTCAGAAAGAAATTCTTAAAAAGGGACACACATTGCCAATCAATATCTTCTTGCACACTCTCCTAAAAAAATACCTGAAATAAGCTAATTTCCAAAAAAATTACATACTGTAAAATTCAATAATTCAGCAGACAGATATTTAGGGGCCAGCTTGTCATTTAAAACTGTAGTATTTGTGTACATAGGTATAAATGTGTATCATATAAAGCAGAAATTTTGGCAAGGCCAGCAGGAAATAAAACCACCACCAAAATTTCAGCTATTGTACAAGTATACGTCTGATTTAAGACCAATGAGCATTTCACTCCACTTTAATTTTTCTTTCATAAAAAATAATATTCATAATTTCTAACCCCTCTATCCCTTGATAAAAGTCCCTGGCGCTCAATGAATGCAACGTCATTACGCTCGCTTAATGGGATGGCTAGACGAATATTTACACAAGAGAGAAATCCAATACAGCATTTCATAACCATATATTATCCTCCGCTGAACAATTTCACCAAAGAACTTGCAATCTCATTAACTAAAAGGCGCACCCCTTGACAAATGTCAAAATAAACTGACTCTTGCTGAGCTAAAAGACTTCATCAGGGGTGTGTTAAAAAAAACATTCTTAGAGTTAAGAACAACTTTAAGAGAGACTGAAGTACAGTAATCAGTGTAATACATGTACATGTACGCATTAGATTGTTGATCATTCAGCACAATGAATTTATACCAGTTACATGTATTCTCAAAGTGGTCCTTAATTCTCTCATAGCTTCATGAAACATTGCCCAGGAATCAGAGTAAAAAAAATCATTTATTTATTTATGCTCTTTTTACATTTTCCTCATGAAAAATAATGATGATAAGGTAATAATAAATTTTGCGGGGGTATTTCTGAGGTTTGGGGGACCAATCGCCTTCTGCCTTGTGAAGTTTTTACGCTGCCATGAAGGGCCACAAATTACAAGATTTCTGTGGATAATTCCTTTCTAAACCCACTCTCTGTGTCTTACATTAATCCCAAAGATGAAAATGCATTATAAGTTTTGTATCAATAAGAACAAAGTCAATGCAGAGCTATTGAATTCCCTTCTATAATTTAATTTCATATACATGTAAAATACATCCCATCCATGCATCTGAAGAAATAAAAATTGCACAATCTTTAGTACTGAATCCTCATTTACAAATCACTTCAGAGAATGAATTCAAGACCTATTAAATTTAAAACAAATTATGGAGCTTTGAGAGCATTCATTAAAAGAGCAATCAAGTTGTATTCAAAAGCAATATCAGTTGATGATGGCGTCCGTAATTTCAAGTAGACAAAATTCTTTTTGACACAGCCGAGCATATTAAATGTAATGGACATAGCAATATCATTTACTCTGTAATCTAAATAAAAGCTTTTAAAACATCTTACAAAAGACTTTAAGAATGACTTTAGTATGAAGAGTATCAATTAATTTGACATATACAGTGTATAAAGCATGAGAATTGATACCAGTCATTGTTACCGTCGTTTTGAAAGGTCTTGTATCGCAACTTATTGAATAAACTCCCAGGGGTCTGTAAAATGAAAGAGATACAAAAGATTGAAAATTAATTGTATCTCTCTTGGAATATGCTTACCATTAATTCCATCTTTTATGATACTGGCCCATGGTCTTCTATCCTTTTATTTTATGTCAGGTTTGTATCCACAGACAGTAGTCAGCTAGTGTAGATCTATGTTTTAATTCTACATAATTCTACATAATCTTTAGAACAATATCTTGAAACATGCATCTCCTTGCTCTGTTAGAATAGAGCATTATGACACTTCTGAACAAAGAACTTAAAAAAAGGGGGACAAGATAATTCAATCTTTCTTTCTCTCTTCTTGAATTTTATGTCATTTTGAGCTTCTTGAGGCAAGACGAGGCACCAAATGGGCAGATGCATAAATATGCACAGTCACCGTAGCTGTCATCAATCTAGCTCCAACACATGTTTTTTTCTCTGATAACAAGGTGGCCAAATTCACTTTAACACTACATGTATCCCACTATAAAGTTCATACAACACAACTATTTACAATGTACAATTCTTAATATGTTAACTGATCTCTTTTCCCATGCTCTGATAATGTAAAAAACTATTTAAAGGGAAATTACACCCAGACAATATTGTATGGTCAGCAAATGAAGAAAAATCAGATGGACAAATTGTGTAATTTGAGCAAAATCGGATAATCCGTTCAAAAGTTATGAATTTTCAAAGTTATCATTTCCACCTGTGCTTGGCATCCTTGAATTGGCATGCGTATAGCTAATTAGCATAATCTGTGATGTCATACATGGAGAACT
>BQKZ01005880.1:0-12274 GCA_036244855.1 Temnopleurus reevesii | reverse complement strand
GGTACCCCACCTTCCGAAGTGATCTTTTTTTATCTATCAATAAAGTTTTTGCTTGTAAAACCACTCCCCCATCCTTTCTCAAATAACTATACCAATGATACTTCAAACTAGTCAGACAGAATAATCTTAATTTATTAGATTCCAATTCATCTGTCCTTCACGACAAAACAACCCTCCCATTTCCTCCTACCTTTCGTTCCAATCTCTTCAGATTTTCATTTCAGTTTCCCTTTTCTTCCAGACATTCCAAACTCTATTCAGAAAATCTTGATCTAAATCACGCAATTGTGTCCAACACAAAGGCCATCTTCTCTATAAAGATGTGGTACACTGTAGCTCTAGCCCAATCCAAGGCTTAAAAAATAATAGTATACTGAAAACCCTGAATTTGTATGCAGGTTTAGGGTATGTTCACATGTAGAAGCATAGTACTGGATTCACTATTTGAAGGTGCACTTTCTTGCAACGAGAGGACAGAAAAAACATTGAATGTACACATTGGCTTTGCCAACATGCTCTTGGGACTGTGGAACAAGTACTTGCCCAATTAGGCAAGTGAAAATTAAATTTACTTGCCCTATGATTCAATTTTATTGCCAAGGGCATTCAGGCAAGTGGGTTTGTAGGGCACTGAATTGGACATCCTTTATACATAAACAGAGGCAAGTCATATTGGACCTCAGCCTGGGCCATTTTTAGAACTCGGCCTTTCATCAACCATTTCATTCCGATAAAAAGACTGACCAGCAAACGCTTTGAAAGAAATGGTTCCTAATTGAGGAGGGATTAAACTGTATAGTCACTCTTACCCTCATACCCTCAGAAGTCAGATTGACGGCACAGCGGTTGGAAGGAATGCCAATTAATTAGGGGGCGATACAACTGATATAAATGGATGAGGCTGGGATTAAACGTCCACATCGTACGTGCATCAACCAGATATAGAATTGTGAATTAAAGCTGGGGCATGCATTTCGTCAATATATTTCTACTTTCTGAATCTATTGCCACATAAAGTTAGGGCATTCGTACAGAGAATTGAGTTCTGAAGGATAAAGATTTCTCTCACACCCCCTCTGAAGGAAAATATGATATTCCTCTGTCCGGATTAATTTCATATCTAAAAAATGTCAATGCGTTAACATTTTTAAAGTACTTAAGACTAGCGTAAAACTGTCTTCAAAAGATTGACTGACAAATGCACTATTTATGCACATTTAAAGTGTGTGAACATCTTTGTTATCATTTCTGAGTAATAACAAGCAGGTGTCAGGCTTATACATACTCTTAATGCCACACATAAAGTATATGTACAGTATCTGTACTACAGATTCGTCCCACATAGCTGCGAATGTAATGATAAACTAACTGACTAATACACTGCCATACACTGTACATTTAGTGCATGCTATAAGTATATTAGCCGATTATCCATCAACGCGCTCTACATGTTCACACACTGCCTGACATGTCTCTGGAACTGCAAAGTGCCGCCATTCATTATAATTCATCATCATCATTCCTCCGTTTTTCCCATGATTCTTTGCTTTTCTCATTCGTAATTCAGTCTGCAGGCACATAGCCTATATACACTGTGAACATTGGAATTTTTTGCTACAGTGTACCTGTCATCACTATAAAACCTCAGAGCAAATAGGCAGTCCAGCGGTAGCTTACATAAAATAACATTCAAGATTTAGCACTGGAGCTCAATCAACTTTAGGGCCTAAATGATGTGCAGTGCCCCCCCCCCCTTTTTTTTTCTTGTAAGCCCCTGGGTCCAGTGTTACCACTGTTCCTAGTTTACAGGTACAGATATAATGATAACATGAAATTTACAGGTAACCGGTAAACAAAGTAGTTTTTTTTATTTTACAGTATAATACATGCACTTCTTACTTTAGGGAATAATTGAGTCTGGAATGAAATACTACATGTAGCACAATTACAAGCTTGCCGAAGATGCACTACATACAATGTGCGATAAAGAAATTTGTGTAGGCTTTCCCGACTGGCAGTTATTTCCAGGGACAGTGGGCATTTGATAGACTCCCTGATTTTAGGTTTTCAGATTATCATTTAGTAGTCTGCAAGTACAGACTCTTGGCTTCAGTTTTCTATGATGTACATACTGCACAATCAATAATCTGCTTACATCATGAAAAGGCGACAGGAGGAAACGATACAGAAGCAATGCAGTCTGTGGTGTAGTCTGCAATTGCAGACACTGTATGATGCACTACATACATGGACATGCACACACACATCGAACGCCAAAGGTCTGAGCCTGCAGACTATGAATCATTTACCAGGGTCTTCTCCTGATCAAGTCAGGTGGTTCAGAACACTTTTTGGCTGGGTAAGTTGGCAAAACCTTCAATCAGCTGAGTACCCCCATTCACATTTGCCTTAGTCATCAGATGATCTGTAAAATTTTTCTTTGCTTGCACTGTGAGCAAATGGAACAAAGGATTTGGACAAAGTAAACAACTTCCATTCAAGCATCAAAATCAGCTAGGAGCACAATAATAAATTTCATTCCATTTTATTCTGTGGAGGAGTGTTGAATCGATGATGTACCTGTTCGGTGAATAAACAAGTAATATATTTTTTCATGATTATGAAACTATTATATAGCTATTGTGAAGGATTGAATGAAGTCATTTACTTTGTCCAATTCCTTTGTCCCTTCTGCTCCCAGTGTCGGTTCAACATATAGAGCAAACCTAGAAACGATGACCCTGCATTGTACTGCAAAAAACTGATGTTTGGGCCAACGATTGAATCACTTTGAAAATGTGTAAACTTGTATCACAAAGTATAGAAAATTTCCTGTGATTCTAAAGACTACCACGACAAATGTTTCAAACAATAACTCAATAAATCATAACCCTACATGATACTGTAAATAGCTTCAGTCAAATAAGATCAGTTGAGGACTGTTTATCGTCCTCTAAGTTGGAGAACTGCAAGGAGTTTGGAAGGGAGGAAGAAATCATTCATTTGGTCTTCAACTGGGTTATTATCGATAGTACATGTACATGTAGTGGACACATGTAATACATGATAGTCACAATGTAAAATCAGCTTTTCAACTTCATTTACATACTACATGTACATATTTACCAAATCATTTCTTCACTGAGAATTGAAATAATATGATAAAATTTGCATTTTACATGGGGCATAGTCCCATCAGCCCCAGACTCTGAGACAGAGAATTCAGTACAATCATCGCAGAGCTGCACTGTAATCTCAGTACAGCTGAAATTATTTATAACCCAGGTGTGCAAATCCAATCGAAATCCAAAGTTCACTGACTAAATAGACCATCGATCTGCTCTCCCAATTTCCTCTCTGTATTTACTTTTTCAGTACTCGTCCAAGAACGGAAACATATCGAAGATTGAAAGAGTTTTTGACAAGTCTCGAGTTTCAGTTTGAGTCAATAATATCCTTGCGTGATTTCTCCCACATATTCTCCCACATACGTGTAGGTGGATTTAAAGGGTCAAGGGGCAGCAAACCCCTTTTCTGGTTGTGCACAAGGGGCTGCAGTTTCCTTATTCCAGTTGAGGACTGAGTGTTCTGATAGCACCCACCTCTACATATTCACTTACACTGAATACACAGGGACTGCACAGCACTCAACCACAGAGTCCTTACATAACACTCTGCTCTGTATACCCCTCTGATTGCGCCTGGACTACAGTTTCCTTCGAGGAAGTATCCGTGATATAAATTTTTCTTGGGGGGGGGTCATTTTTTGTTTTGTTTTGTTTTGGTTAGTTTTTTAGGGTGGGAGTCATGACCCTACCGTAAGTAAAAGTGACAAAGGCTTTTGTAAAAGTAAACATCCTCATACAAGCATATTTACAATAGATACAAACAAAAGAAATTTCCATCGATCTTGTTCTGCCAAGAAATGTCACTCAGACTTCATTGAATGAATGGGGGAGCTACTTTCTTTTGTGTTCATGAAGCTAAATTGTGAAGGCTTGAGTGGAGTTGTTTATTTTGTCCAAATACTTTACTTCTTCTGCTAACAGTGCCTACATGTATATCCCTGCCCCTTTTGATACATCATGAATCCATTCCTTTTTGCTACCCCTACTCTCCCTCTTTCTCTCTTTGGGAGTGTCATTCAAAATCAACTGCAAATCAACTGCAACTTTGCAAATTGTAACAAGCATTTTCATTCACGTACAGTATGCGCATTTAAAAAGACACGCATGAAACTGTGATTTTGATTGGCGCGTTTCGATCAATTGCAACTTTTGAACAACGCCCTCTTTGACTCTCCCTCTCCCTCTCAATTTTGAAGTGAATCATTTTGATTCCAGGGATATCTTGGAATTCAAAAGCATTGTGATTGATTGATTAAGTAATATCATGTAACTCATTGTTCCTACACATCTTAATTCACAGAATTAATTCCTCGGGAACTATAAAAATCAGGATCACGTAAGACATGCTTCCTGTTCACACTTGAAAAAATAGCTATGTTCACACTTACAAGATGGAAAACATTGATGTCACAAAAGTTGGAAACATATAATTTGAAAGCATTTATACCGACTGGTTTAGTAATATAATGTAACTCATTGTTCCTACACATCTAATTCAGAGAATTAATTCCTCAGGAACTACAGAATCATGATCATGTGAGACATTGGGTCCATTCACACTTAAAAGAATAACTACGTTCACATGTATGAAATGAAAAGTATTGATGCCCTAAAACTTTGGAAACCTATAACTTGGAATTTGAAAGCATTTGTACCTATTGGTTAAGTAATATCATGTACATGTAACTCATTGTTTTTACACATTTAATTCACAGAATCAATTCCTCAGTAACTATAGAATCATGATCACTGGAGACATACATATATGTATGTCCCGTTCACATTTAAAAGAATAGCTACATGTATTTTAACACTTTTGTAAGTGAAATGAAAAGTGTTGACGCTTAAAAAGCATTGATGCCCCATATTAAGTAAAGAAACCTTTTTTGTGTGTGTTTGGATGTGCTACTTGACTACTTGTATACCTACTCGCTACTCATCCAAAGAGCTACATGTGTGAATGCCATTAATCTCTCATACTTTGAAAGAATTTGAGTGATTCCTTAGAAAAAAATATCTAAAAAAAATACTTTTTGCTCTGCAATAAAAAGTTTGTTTTGAAGTCAAACCAAAAAGAACTTACATCACATGCTAATTACAGCATACGTACATGTACGTCTTTGACTCTTCGTAAAATGTCATTGACCAGTTAAAAGCATAGACATCTGTCATTAATTAATTAATGATGCATCAATTTAGGTCTGTAAAATGGTAACCAGATATTAATTTCAAATCCCACGATAAGTCGCTTTAAATGGAAGGGGATATCTGAATTCAACTCTGGTTTCACAGAAAGCTATCGATGTGAAATTGATACCGTAATTTTCAGTTCTCATACAGACTCCTTTCACATGTTAGAATATTCACCTGAGAAGGTGAATA
Source organism: Temnopleurus reevesii (assembly GCA_036244855.1). Taxonomy (NCBI): domain Eukaryota; kingdom Metazoa; phylum Echinodermata; class Echinoidea; order Temnopleuroida; family Temnopleuridae; genus Temnopleurus; species Temnopleurus reevesii. The sequence continues at coordinate 6,764 of BQKZ01005880.1, read as the reverse complement.
TTTTAACAGAAAATTATTTTTTCTCTGCAATAAAATTTAGGTTTCTTTTGAAATAGAAATAAAAAAGAACTCGCATCACATTCAAGGAAACATACATCTACTTGTATGACTTTTGATAAAATGTCATTGACCTGTTAAAAGCATAGACATCTGTCATTAATCAATTAATGATGCATCAATTTAGGTCTGTAAAATGGTAACCAGATATTAGTTTTAAATCCCACGATAAGTCACTTTAAATGGAAGGGGATTTCTGAATTCAACTCTGGTTTCACAGAAAGCTATTGATGTGAAATTGATACCGCAATTTTCAGTTCTCATACAGATTCCTTTCACATTAAAGGCAATTATGGCTATTAAACATTGTGGAGAATCAAAATAGAATTTAGTTGATTCAGCCGATACTGTATAAGCTGAAATTTTCGCAACGGTTTTATTTTTGCTAATTTCGCGGTTATGGATGCGCAAAAATTTCCACTCTTATTTTGCCCATTCATTTGTGTACAAACACTGTCAAAATACTGTATACATGTAAGCTGAAATTTTCACGGTGTTTTTATTTTCGCTAATTTCGCGGTTATGGCCTCGCGAAAATTTCCACTCTATATGATGCACATTCATTTGTGTACAAATACTTTCAAAAAAGTGAAAATAACAACACGCCAATGTGTCAAACTGGTCAGAAATCGAGAAAATATCTGTACGCCAAAATATTAGCTTATACAGTAGTGAAAATAACAACACGCCAATGTGTCAAACTGGTCAGAAATCGAGAAAATATCTGTACGCCAAAATATTAGCTTATACAGTAGTGAAAATAACAACACGCCAATGTGTCAAACTGGTCTAAAATCGCGAAAATATCTGTACGCTAAAATATTGGCTTATACTTCATTATTCTAAACCTTTGGCCAAAACAGAAATCCCCTGAATTTTACAGGTTCATTGATCATGCATATTTCCAGATACATTGTAGAAGCGATTTAACACCGATAATTTATAAGCGACCAGTCAGTCGCTGATGAATTACTGCAACACACTATACGCGGATATCTGCGGCTACTGTAGTTTCGGCTTTCAGACTGTGACAGTTTCGTTCGTCCAAACCCACAGTATGCTTTATGGGCACTAATCTAATTTTGCTAGTTTTGGATGGTAAATGTTTATCTTATTCTGTCATACTTTCAGATATTCTTAGTTTCAAATGTATCTGAAGGGTCGCATACACTTGACCCATGCTCTAAATTTTGCGACCATACAACATTGTGCGTCTCTCAGGCACAAAATTCCTGAGAAATGATTTTTTTCTTCATAGCGAAGATCACTTCCATGACTAGTTAATATAAACATTCAGATTCCATCATATTCAGACCAATTTTATTACAAAGCTTAACTGATGGAAAGGACCACTTGGTAAAGAATCAATTGGATAATTATCCAAGATGTACATGTACAGCATACACGAATAACCCATCGACTACTGGCACCAGGTAGTCCCTGCGCAAAGTCTAAGGGAATTACAGAATTCAATAGTCAATAGGTTAAAATGTGTAGTAATCCCATGAAGCAATATTCTGTGAAAAGGGTTCAAAACCACAAGAGCTTTGAAAGATTTATTCTAGCAGATTACTTGTCGAATCAATTACATGTAGGCCTAGAAAATCTCATCTGACCTCCCATTAATAGTATTAACATATTATTACACGTACACATGTCTGTACATTGTATCATTGTCCTGATTTGACTGTATTTAGTATGCTCATATTAAGCAGATTCCAACCTTATAGAATATGCATGAGTCAGGAAATTAAACTGTGAATCCCCAAAGCTCAAGAGTGAAAGCATTTCATAATGAAAAAGCTTTCTATCATGAGAAAATATAATTAAGTTAGATTGGTTTAGTTCATTCAAGATGTAACCAGGCATGCATGGCTCAGTGGTAGAGTATCTACCCCGTACTGTATAAAACGGAAGGTTGTGGGTTCGATTCCCGGCCGGGTTAGACCAAATACTTATAAAAATGAGACCATCTGCCTTCTTGCCAGGCGCTCAGCATTTAAGAATCGAGAAGAGTAATAATAACTTATGTTATGCAGGGCCCCAGGGCGCTACAAACCCACTTGCCTGCATGCCCGGGGCAACAAAATAAAGCTGTCGGGCAAGTAAATGAAATTGTCACAAAGCCGATAGGGTACATAATGTAAGTAATGTTCAGTTTTATACTAGTTTTCCTCATGTGCAAATTGGCATTGGCCATCAATTTTGGGTAAGACAAACTTTTGTTTGTGCAAGTGATTTGAAAACTTGGTTGCCGAAAAACATTTGTGTAGCACCCTGGGGCACTTCGAAGAACAGCTTACAGCCGAGAGTGGCTACCCTGGGTAAATAAGAAGTATCATTATTATCCTATCCTCATGCATATTCAGGAAAGTATGATTTTGTAGTCGCTTCCACTTGAGATCGAAGAGCAATCTACAATGTACGGATAGAGGAAAGCCCCCATTTTCTACCCCCCCCCCCCCCATAACAAATTCTGGATACGCCACCTCCAGTCTTGCAAAGCATATCAGGGTTTTTTCATATTACAAAGAATCCAACAGACTAATGTTTCATCCAGGTCATTGTGAAACTTGCCAGAAACTAATATTTTGCAATCTGTCTAAAACTCTGAATGCAATGTAATAAAACCTTGAAAGGATAATTAACAAAGGTCAGCATTACTTTAGTTTCAAGTTTTAAAAAAAGTAATTGCAAATTGAACATGAACAGTGTCCCACCATGTCCCTTGAAAATGCATGCGTTTTACATAGGCCTTGGTGGGACATGGTGGGAATCTGTTCATATTATTTCGATCAATACTGTACCATGCATGTAAAAGATTTCTTACAATGATTCTGACCTTCATATTTCATATTTCTAATAATAATATTGAGATTTCAAACTCTCAAAATATGAACATGAATAAATTACAATGTGACCAAATATTTCATTCATTCTGGAAGAAATAACAATAACCAAACTCTTTGTCTCATATTTCTTTCAGATGTATGGTGATATATGTAAATATTTTAATTCAATATTCAAGATGTTTAGCAATGATAGTCAACTCCATGATAAAAGACATTTATCGGTAGACATTTATTCTTTTCAAGTATGATATGGACATTTTGATTCTGCATGCATTTCGAAACAAATTTTGTTGATTTATTGTCTACTTTACTAGAAAAATAAGAAAATGTGAAATTCTGTGTACAAAGTTAATGGAGAGTTCTCCATGTTGGCAGTCATTTTTTGCCTGTATGTTGCCAATTTAAGGAGCCCATGAGGGGTTTATATCAAAACTTTGAAAAATCATAACTTTTGAATGGATTGTTGGATTTTGATAACATTTTCACAGTTTGTTCATCTTATTTTTCTTCATTTAATGATAGCAATTTAATCTCTGAGTGTAGTTCCCCTTTAAGTCTTGGGAAGCCCAGTTTTATCTTGTAATTTTATGAAAATCATTCTACAAAAAAAGCTGGAGAGCCAGCTGGGCTCCTAAACTGATTTTATTACGGTACTTAGGAGCCCCTGCAGTTTAGGGGAACCATTTACCACCGGGTTTCCTTTAAAGTGGAGCCCTAAATTTGTGTATTTTACAAAATCACAAAAAAATCTAGTGAGCACATCCAACATGCAGTATACCTGAAATGTTCTACATGTACATTACATGTACAGTGTATATGCAAAAATTCGAACATAATGTGAGCGCTGGCCTTACTGTCACGAAACATTCAATGCATGGAACATCGTTGTATATGTACATTGTATTCCGTACACCAGGCACAATGTACCATAATTTATACAGCCTTAGGCTATTATTCATGACACACAAAAAAGGGGACTGAGAAATCATTGTAGAAGGAGTTTTTATCCCACTTTCCAAGGATTCTACACAGTGTATGTATGCAGGGGTGCCAACCGTTCCAGGATATTCACGAGGTCAAAATTGAAATGTGAATAATGCAACAGCTGAACAAAAGTGATAGAAAACATGACAACAACAGCCATAAGCATGCTATTCACTTGTGATGAAAGCCTTGAATTCATATTTATACTACATGTATAATCCATACTGCCCTACTCTGACAAAAGGAAGCAACTCTGAATTTTATCAAAATTGACTTTTTCCTTGATTTGAATTATTTAAGGTATCCTCTATAATATAGTGAAAGAATTTAGGTAAAATAATCCCTAGTTACCAAGATATAGACATATCAAAAGGAAGCAACTCCACATATTTCATTGGAAATGGAAAACACGTTTTCTTGATTTACTACAAAACATGTTTCCCAGAGTTGCTTCCTTTTGTCAGAGTAGGGCAGCATATTCCGGAATGGTTGGCATCTCTGGTTATAACAAGTGAATTCAATCATCCTGACTGTAATAGAAAAAAAATCACATACACAGCATATGGACAGGATCTATTCAAATACAATGTAGCTGAGCTCGAAGAGCAGAAGGGACAAGTCTTAGAAATTGCCTTCCCTCTTATTCTGCCAGGAGATGTTGAACATCTGTTGCATCTGTTCAGTGAATAAACAGGGGAGTCACATTTCAATTTTTTTGAAGGCTTGAATGAATTTGTGTATTTTGACAAATGCATTTGTACCTTCTGCTGACAGTGCTGCACAGTGTGATTTATTTACAGTATATACATAATAAAACATTCCTACATGTATGTGTACAATCCATGTGGGGAGAAAAGACTGTGAGTCTAATTTAATGTGTATCAGATATGATATATATATTTCACATTTCATGGAAGCCTGATTCCGAGAAATTGTGTCTGCAGCTAATTTCCTCATGCTGCAGTGTCTTGTATGCCTACATGTCAATGTACAGTGTAGATATTCAAGCCACTTTGGGAAACACCTTTTCTGTACGTCATGTATTACATTTCCTGGTCCAAATATTTAGATTTTGGACCATTTTCTTGAATAAAGTCGTAGCTCAAATTTAGAAAACAAAACATTCCCAACATACAGAGAAATTCCCCATGACTATCATAGTCATTTTCTGTGTATCGGGATGTTTTGTTTCTAAAATTGAGCAACAACCTGTACCATTTTCCCGTTTTACACCAGATAGGGATACCAGTTGGAATTAATCAGCAAGCGTGAAAATAACCTAAACTACAGTAATTTTGTACACCAAAACTATGGCCTGGAAATAAAACACCATGGTTTGAATTCAGTTTTTTTCCTGAATATTGACATCCCTGAATATAAAACATTGTATGTTCATGCTGAGAGCATGGTTATTGCTGTTATTTCTCTATACTTTTTTTCAGCTTTTTGGTTTAATTCATGATTCTTAGTTCCCCTTATGTATATTCAAGAAGGGTTGGTAATCCTGCATGTACTTCCCTCTCGCTACACTGTACCACACCGCTAGTCAATTAATTTTTATAAAGTTAGGGATCAATGAACATGTATACTGAATTGTTTCACTTGACTACATTGGGCTTATTTCCTGGATGCTTTAATACACTTAAATGTGTAAAAATAATGTTTAATAACAATAGACAGTTGCATTCAAGGTACCTCCAGAAATATAAAACCCCATAAGACAAACTAGTTGTATGTTTTTACATAGTGTACAGTGTCTGTAATAAAAGATGAATATGTACAATAGCAAGACAAGATGAAAAAGTGAAAACAGCTCCTAAACATTTCCCTTCTTTCAGGAAGAAAAGCCAACTGCCAAGCTACCTGACTCATGCACGCCAGTAATTACCAGGCTTGATAATTACCATGTATTTGAGAAGGATTTTATCAACATTTAATTCACCTTGAGCTACATACATGTCGAATGAAGGCTGACATTAAACACGTGTGTTGTGTCAAACTGCATAATCCACAAAGTGCTTAAATCATTGAACAATTGTATCAGAGATCCACTGTCATTTCATTAAAGGGTTTGATCTTCATGCTTTTCAGGGAATAATTTTCTTGATATCGCATCGCAATTTGCTGTGCATTTTAGTAGGATTGCTATACGAAATATATTTTGTGTAGCAACTTTTTCACATACATGTAGAGCTGTATCTACAGTGTGTCTCAATAAAAATGTAACACTTTTGAAATGGTTGGCAAATTGAGCATATATAGTTTTATGAAGAAATGTTGATATGTATAGAAAGCTGAAGGATCGACCGTTCCTATGATATGAAAAATTGGAAAAAAGAATCATGCTTCGATGAACAGTGTTCACTTAAGTTAGAGGTATGAAAATGTGCCTGCGCAGGATTTTTCCTTTCAATTTTGGAGAGGTAAGCTGCTTGTTGCTTAGCTTACAATAAGGTCGATATGAGATATTCAGGATCGATGAAGCAACAGGGTATTTTAAATACTGTGAATACCATTCCTTTTCTCTGATATTTATCAATCCCGAAACATCACCACCCATTCCCCACCCACACACACACACAAACGCACACAGAAACGCACACACACACTTCCACTCCCATCTTATTGTACCGGGTATAACAAAAAAGTTTTTTAATGTTTAAAGATGTTCATGTTTCTTTTATTTTTTCTTATTTACAACTGCTTTGTTCATCTTGAAATAAGGATCTGACAAAAGTAATCAGTCCATAGTCCACATGGCCATTTTTTTTTCTTGCCTGAATATATTATCACGGCTTTCAAAGTATCGATTGAGTAAGGGTACCGGTAAAATTAAGTCTTTCACATTAATGATCGACGTCCACCTTTTCT
>BQKZ01005879.1:7562-19801 GCA_036244855.1 Temnopleurus reevesii | reverse complement strand
CCCTCGCTCCTCTCCTCCTGACCCTAATTTTGGATTGTTCACACTTGAACCAAAATCTTAACTCATGCATGCTCCCGGTAGAAAGATGCTGATGGCTGCAATGACCTTATGCGGCATCAACCACGCTCCATATGACATTTATTATCCCGGGAGATAGCGGAAATTATATCACGGGGAATAATCAAAGGAGGGCAATGAGAAAGATGGAGAGCACGGATCCTGAATAGAACTCAATCATGCTTACATGTACAAACATGCACATGAACATGTAGGGCAATGTACCCTATTAGCTTTGCTTCTCTCCCTTTCTCTCTCCTTCTCCCTCTGTCTCCTTCTCTCTCCCTTTATCTCTCTCCCTCTACCTTTCTCTCCCTTACTCTCCCTTTCTCCTCCCTGTACATTTCTCTCCCTTTCTCTCTCCCTATCCCTTTCTCTCTCACTCTCCATTCTCTCCCTTTCTCTCAACCTCTTCCTTTCTCTCCCTTTCTCTCTCCTTCTCCCTTCGTCTCCCTTCGTCTCGCTTTCTCTCTCTTTCTCTCTCCTTCTCTCTTTCTCTCCCTTGCTCCCCTTTCTATCTCCCTCTCCCTTTCTCTTGCTTTACCTCTATTTGGCTGCTCATCTTCACAGGTAAAAAAAGCATTCTGAGAAGTCAATTGTACGTAGGTCAATCATGCTTTAATATATACAAACATGCACATGGACATGTAGGGCAATGTACCGTATTACTGTAGCTCTGCTTCTCTCCCTTTCTCTCTCCTTCTCTCTTTCTCTCCCTTTCTCCCCCTTTCTATCTCCCTCTTACTTTCTCTTCCTCTATTTCTGAATATTAGCTGTTCATCTTCACAGGTAAACTAAAAAAGCATTCTGAGAAGTCAATTTTACGTAGGTCAATCATGCTTACAAACATGCATATGGACATGTAGGGCAATGTACCTTATTAGCTCTGCTTTTCTCCTTCTCTCTCTTCCTCATCCTTTCAATCTCTTTCTCTCCATTTCCCTCTCCATGTGTATTGGCTCTCTCTCTCCCTTTCTCTCCTGTTCCCTCTCAATGTTGGCTGCCCATCTTCACAGGTAAAAATAGCATTCTGAGAAGTCCATTGTACATTTTACATGTGTGTAGGTCACAAGTGGGGACAAGCTACACTGTAGTACTTACATGTATTGTGTTAATCCCCATATAAGAGGTACAATATTCCCATAAAACAAGTCACATTATGAGGTAGACATACAGAATACTGCCTGAAGGCAAAAAGTAGAAATTCTTTTTACCCCCCCCCCCCTGGTCATCTTTCCTTTTAACGCTAAAAAAAAAGAGCTAAAATGAATGGTTGTCATGCATAATGCATGAGAGTCTGTAGATGTGCTTTTAATTTTTTTTAATGTTAAAATAGCAATAACAATATTTTTATTCTGTGTTTTTTTATAAAACAAAGGTGAAACAACACATACATCAACATTATAACATCAACATTGTAAGAATCCCTTTATATGTCACACTTGTTTTCTGGATCTTCTTATTCTTCTTATTCTCTCTCTCTCTCTCTCTCTTCCTCTCCCCCCCCCCTTTCTCTCTCTATCTCTCCCTCTTTCTCTGCTTTTTACTTGAGGCTTGATTTCCCTCCAGACACACTACAAGTAGGTGGAAGATATACTTGACGACTTCTTTGTTTTCACATCCTTAGGGGGTTCACATCTAACTTAGACATGTACATTTGAAACAATCAAACATAACTCCTACCTTTACAATTATCTATCAAATGATTGTATTGGAAGGAGTTCAAGCTACAAAATATGAGTTCTCAGAAAGATAGAAATAAGAGTATTTAAATGATCTCATACTTCAGGGAATAATTTTCCTAGTATCGCATTGTGATTGCTATGCATTTTAGCATGGTTACCATAAAAAAATGTTTTGTTTGGAAACTTTTTCATATACATGTAGAAGTGTACAATAAAGTCTTGAAAATGTTTCCTCAATGTCTAAAACTGCTATTCAAATATGAATAGTAGAATATTTCCCTGTACTGGTTTTTTTTTATTGGCCTGGTAAATTCTAGGGTCAAAGGAGTTGCCGTCTGAGGACAGCTATCGGATGGAAGAGTACAGTACAAGCGCTTAGATCAAAAGATAGAAGACGGGTAGAATCTAGACTAATCTCGATGTAAGACAAGAAAACATTCTTAGGAGATGGAGAGGGATCCACGCTGATCAATCTCCCGCAGGATATCAGAGCACTATGATATTATCAGGATAATCTAGTTTGGTTTGTGTTCAGTTTAGGATGACATTTTATGCTCAGTTTAGCAGAGATGTTTGATAAGATTAGAGGGGCTAAGCTTTTTATAGCAAGGCTGTACGCAGAAGCATCTTATTCTAAAGTTTGAAGATGGTGAATACAGGTACATACTATACAAATGTAGTTTTAACAGTTTGAAAACCATCAACATTAAAGGAAAATGCACGATATCATGCATCATATTGCTTTCTCTCTTTAACTTTTATATTAATGTAGGGTTTTACATTCTCAATCGATGCAGTACAAGTTTTTCATTTCGTTCACTTCTGTTTTTGTTATATTATCTTTTATCAATACATATTCATTTCTAAAAAGTCATAAAAATGTAACATCTTGTCTTGTCATTTTATCATTATTTTATAAATTCTTCAATCTTTTTGGCAATTTCCCGTTCTATTCAAATTTTCTTCCGAAATAGGTAGGCTAAAACCCAACAAGCTTTGCTGTTTACTTAGACCTTGTTTCATCCGTTATTTAATTTTGTCTACATGTTCGTTTATTGCAATTACGAATTCAATATATGTTAATACTGTGATATATTGTAATTTTTCAAGTTTGTGGATATTCACATTGAATCTTGTAAATATGTTTCTAAATATTGTACATTTGAGTTGATAATTTATGCATGCAAATATGCATTTTCAATGGATGCATGCATCAGAGATACATTAAGGCCGTACATGTAATCTGCACTGTATGAAAGTGGAATAACAAATTTCAAATACACCAGACACCATATACTGCAAATTGTCAGTCTGCTAAAATTCATATTTCAGTAGTTAGAGGAAAAATTGAAAATTGCCTGGGTCTCATTTGAAATGAACAATATGTTTGATGACTCACTATATGCATAGGAATGCACACCACACTCTTGTACATGCTGGTACTATAGTGTTATATTGTTGTTCTCTATTGATTTATGGGTTCCCAATGCCATCAGAACTGCAAATCAATAATACCCTGTGGCTATAAGAGGCACATTATTATTAAAATTTCAGGGCAAAAATGCATGTTCAAGCTGAAGCTTTTTATGTTTAATCTTTTGATGGCTTGAAAAATTAAATAACACTGAGTTGAGAACTGTATTCTTGCCTTTCCATACTACTGGTGTATTAAAGTCTAAATACAGGTAAAAAGTTGTACCATGCTTCTATTGTACATTGTACATCTGTCGATGAATTGTTTTTGTTTACATGTATTATGCATTGAGAAGGTCAATAAAACTGTACATTTGTAAGAATTGTCTTGATTTTGTGAGATACGATGTTATCAACAGCAAATTCCTTGTAGATTAGGTGCCAAAAGTAGTTTATTTGGGTGTACTAAACCAACATGTACACCTTTGTAAACATCATTTGGCCCTAAAATCTCCTCTTTACTGTATCTACCAATGTGTGTAATACAAACATGTACACATACACTGCATAAAGCAGATTTCAAGCTCGGTTCAACAATAAATACCTACATATTATTCCTCCATGACCTGTATTCAAACCAATAATTCTAAATCTTCCTTTTTTTTAAGTTATCAATGAAAAAATCCAATCTAATTTCTTTATTGGGACATACATGTATGGTAAAATCATGACCGCCAAGCCAGCCACTGGCATTCAGCACACTTCAAGGAAAATTGGATGCATATACCTGTACTACATCTAACGCGTAAAAAGACGCAATTCAAACAGTACCATGAGGTAACAATGCTTCGATCCAAGACAAATATGAAACTTCATATTGGGTGAATATACTATTGCCATACATTATCAAAGGCACAGAAATTTGATTGTCTATACAGTACTTGAATGATATCTCATTATTGAGTAGTCACACTTTCCAAAATTAGAGCTCTTTAACACCCAGCAGCAACACCTCATGAAACCATACACCTGGGACCAGACACTTTATAAAACCAAATTATTATTTATTCATCAACTTTCTGCATGAATACATCTTTAACCATGCTTATAAAGATATCAAGCTATGCACAATGCTGACAATAATTCAAGGTTTCTTGAAAATAAAATTGTCAAAATTCAGATTCTGTCTCAAAAACAGCTGAGAATAAATACTGTTGTACATTAGATAGATGGGTTGTTTATGTAGTTTGAATTTAGAAAGACCGGTATCTACAGCAAGCCCATATGAATATGATTATGCTCAAATGTTCACTATGATACTCTTCAACTTTCCTTTGATTTTCATGAAGCGCAGTAACAATGTGCATGTATCTTGGAAGGAATAATTTCTTTTAAATTTGACATGTTTAAAACATATAATATACAAATAAAAAACATTGAGGAATTACATGGAATGGTTTTCAAGATGACTTTTTTTTTGGGGGGGGGGGATTAGCACAAATTCAACAAGTTACAATCTGTTCCTTTTTGTATACACTATACACTTGGGGATGTTTTTTTTTTTTTAATAATTGGCCATTCATTATTATTGAATAAAATTGTATAGACTGTATTAATATTTCAATGTTTGATGCAAAGTATTTGGATGGGCAAGGGCAGGGTGTTACAAGAATTTTTTCACCAGTTGCCCCGTCGGGCAACTGAATTTTAAAATCACTTGCCCGAAGTAAAGTTTCTCTTGCCAAGAATTGATGGCAGATTCCGATTTGCATCTAGGGGAAAACTAACAAAACTGTTACTCGCCCTATAATTGGGCAAGTGACATTTTAATTACTTACCCGACATCTAAATTTTGTTGCCCTGAGCATGCGGGCAAGTGGGGTTGTTGCCCCTGGAAGAGTGGAGGCTTAGAAGCTGATCAAAGTCATTCTAGCAGTAGTGAATTGTTTCAGATGCAGGTTGGAAATAATAGATCAATGCTTTATCATTTATACTGTGCTATCAGAATTACATGTAGATGTGAATGTAGTTTTGACCGAAAACAATCTTAAAGTTTGTAATGCAAAAATATACAAACTTGCCACACCAACATTGTTGTGAATTTTCAAATTTATCATTTCCACCTGTGCTGGTCATCCTTGAATTGGCAACGCATAGCCAATTAGCATAATCTGTGATGTCATACATGGAGAACTCCTCATTTGATTTGTTGAAAAGGGATTAATTCAGATGAGGAATCAACACCTTTCTTTCTGGAATGCTTGCATAATTGATGTGGCTATAACGTATTTATTAAAAACTGAAAAAACAAAAATTTGTCTACTTCTCTGGAAAAAGATGAAAATGTGATTTCTGTGTACAAAGTGAATGGAGAGTTCTCCATGTTGGCAGCCATTTTGTGCCTGTACGTTTGCCAATTTAAGGAGCCCATGAGGGATGTACATGTAAATCAAAACTTTTGGATCGATTATCCGATTTTGCTCAAATTTTCAGTTTGTTCATCTTATTTTTCTTCATTTAATGAAAGCAATTTAATGTCTGAGTGTAGTTCCCCATTAATGTCAAGTTGGGGTTGCAAGCTTTATGTGTTGTACTACATAAAAGCACGGTGTGATAGAAGCTGAGATAATGAAGTCCACTTGCAAATTCATAAGCAGAGCTGACAAGTATACATGTACATTTAGTTTAGCAAAAATTGTACCTTTAAAGCCTCACTGTAGCTTGTTACTCTTCAATGCATTCCAGACAAGAGTTATGTTTTCAACAAATTCAATCATAATTCCTTTCCTTTATTGGCAACACTCAAATTCTTAATTTTCTCTTTAAAACATTCAAATTAAATATGATGTTACCATTCTTCATCCCCACAAAATGTTTTAAAATGCTGAAACTTGCCAATTCATGTGAAAGCTAAGGATCTTTAAATACTATTGCCAATTTCAGAATTTGTGACAATTTTCAGTGATTCTTTTTTTTTTAATTAAAAAAAATCTCTGCAACAAATGGCACAATACTGGTTATGGTCAGATTTTGTGGATAATTTTTTTTTACTCCTGCATGTACAGTACTTCTCATCTGGTATATTTTATAGCCTGAATCAGAAGTTATTGAACCAAAATGTGTTCAATCATCCTGAAAGGGTTAAACTGCGTGTTTGATATCCCAATGTTATCATTGCACCAATTTAAACTGGCGCGCATAGGAATGCATGATACATGATAGGGTGACGGCATACATCTGATGCCAGGCATAACTCACTCTGCACATCTCCTGTGAAGACTGATCAAACTTGAATACACGTCCCTGCGTCTTAATTTGATTAGTTCAACACACATAAGAATGCAGAGCTATCTATTGGTTTAAAGGGACATATCAACTTGGATGATAGCACTATTCATTGGCTTCAAGGGACATTGGCACTTTGCATTCCTTGATTAATTAAATAATCCCTAATATGTGTGTCTAAATTTGATTAGTTCAACACAAACAAGAATGCATCTAGCTATCCATTGGCTTAAAGGGACATATCAATCAGCTTATAAGAGAGCTCTACATCAGCTTAAAGGGACATTGACACTCGGCATTCCCAGTGTCCTAATTTGATTTGTTCAACACAAACAAGAATGCATAGTTTATCCCCCAGTTTAAAGGGGCATATTTCACATGCACCCATGATCTGTGCATCTATTTTTACATGTATTTGAGTGGGGGTTTGTTTCCCTCGTCTGTGCAGCTTTTGCTTTGTTCAACCAGGGAGTTGTGAAAACTCACAACTCCCTGGTTCAACAAATACATGTGCTGTATACGCAAATATGCATGTACATGTACAGTACATGTACCTGTACATCTGTTTTGGACATCAGTTTGGCTAGTTCAACACAAACATGAAAACATCACATGTACAATGTACGTGCCATGAGTTTAAAGGGACACATGCAGTTACATTGATAGTATGGTTTAAAAGGGCGGATCAGTTTGCATCTGTGGACTCTACACCATAGTACCAGCAGTTCAACATATTCCATATACATTACAGCTTGCATACATGTACATGTACCTAGCACAGGTATGCATGTGCAGGTACATGGGGTTTTAATTTGATTTTGGTGTATTATGCATGCATACTTTACATGTATGCAGACATTGAACAGTTCAAAGAGACTGGATGAGCTATTGCAATAACTTCCAGGCACAAAAAGAGATATGTATCTAAAAAATAAGGATCTGTATATATGTTTCCTTAATTCTTTTACGTTTGTTGGCCTATGGGACAGTCTTGTTATTGAAAAGGGGGAAAAAAGAAAGAAATGGCACTTTGGATTGATGCATTAAACCATTTCAATGTCTTTTCCCCATAGGCCTACATGTCAGAATGATTGTTCAATTGCCCCTAGCGATATTGATTAAGCCTCCTCCCCTTTTTTTTGATTGGCAGACACTATGCTTTTTTTCAGAATGTATCTACAGTGTATATGCTAAATACAATTTAAACTATAATCCCAAGAGCACGACTTTGTTTATAAAGCCTGTTTGAGCCTACTGGGCATTGACCGACCGCCCAGCCACTGAGCCAGCAAGAGATGAAGCGTCAGTGATGAAAGACATGGATGCCAGTGACATGCCGACACAAGCCAATCCGTTTGCAACGTGTTTCCACACAGGGTATGCTCTTCCCCCTGACAGGGGATGTTGTAAGCTGCTCTTAAGATTCCATAATTAAAACAGACCAGCAAACACTCAAATTATTGACGTACACTGTACACAATTATGGTAAATGCCTTTATGCCTACTGTGCATTAACCGCTTGTCCAGGCAGCGATGTAGCACCAGTGATGAAAGAGATGCTCTCAAAAGATGCCAATGACATNAATACACGCTCCCTGCATCTTAATTTGATTAGTTCAACACACACACAAGAATGCAGAGCTATCCATTGGTTTAAAGGGACATATCAACTTGGATGATAGCACTATTCATTGGCTTCAAGGGACATTGGCACTTTGCATTCCTTGATTTATTAAATAATCCCTATTTTTGTGTGTCTAAATTTGATTAGTTCAACACACACAAGAATGCAGAGAGCTATCCATTGGTTTATTAAGAAACATACCAACTTGGGAGATAGAGCTATCTATCAGCTTAAAGTGACATTGGCATTTTGCATCACTGGTATCTAAATTCTATTTGGAGAATGCATCTATGTATCCATGGATATAATAATAATGATGTTGTTGTTGTTGTTAAGAGGTTTTGGCACCTTTGACACAAAAAAGGTCCTGTGTGCCAGTCACTGTAAAAGTTAGTCGTATAAAGTCATAAGGTGAGGTCAAACAACTTTAATACGCATTTGAGGGAGTGTCGTCTCCACGTATCAGTTAATAACATTCAACATATAATAATAATGATGATAATAGTGGCTACTTGTATAGCGCACAGGTCCACCTTTCGGTGCTCATGGCGCTCATGGCGCTGATATATCCATGGTGTATCCCTGATCTGTGTGTCTGAATTTGATTTGTTTTAATATAAAAACCAGAATGCATAAGGGACGCATCCCGGGTCTGGGCAGCTATTGCCAAGTTCAACAGATACATGTGCTGTACACGCAAATATGCATCTGTTTTGGACATCAGTTTTGCTTGTTCAAAACAAACATGAATGCATATTACATGTACAATGTACATGCCTCGAGTTTAAAGGGACACATGCATTTACATTCCTGGTCTATATGTCTTGATTGTAGGGTTAAAGGGGCATATCAGCTTGCATCTATACCATACTTTCAATAGTTCAACATACACGAGATACATTACGACTTGCACCCATACAGGTACATGTACATGTACAGGTGCAGGTACATATTAAGGCTTTAATTTGATTTTGGTGTAAGCCATGCCTATGGGACGGTCTTGTAAATGAAGAAAGAAAAAAAGAAAGGAATTTCACTTTGGATTGAATTGCATTGACCAATTCATTGTCTTTTCCCCATGTCAGAATGATTGCCCCTTGCGAGATTAATTAAGCCCCCAATTTCCCCCTTTTTTTGCATACCACAGATTTACTATCTTTTCACAATGTATCTAAAGGCGAAATACAATTTAAACAATCTTCCCTAGAGCACAACTTTGTTAAACCCATTTCAGCCTACTGTGCATTGACCGACCGCCCAGCCACTGAGCCAGCGAGAGATGAAGCGTCAGTGATGAAAGACATGGATGCCAATGACATGCTGACACAAGCCGATCGTTTGCAACATGTTTCCACACAGAGTAGGCTCTTACCCTTGACGTGGGATGTTGTATGATGCTCTTTTTAAGATTCCATAATTAATACAGACCAGCAAACACTCAAATTATTGACGTACACAATTATGGTAAATGCCTTTATGACTACTGTGCACTGACCGCTTGCCCAGGCAGCGATACGTAGCACCAGTGATGAAAGAGATGCTCTCAAAAGATGCCAATGACATGCCGACACAAGCCAATCGTTTGCAACGTGTTTCCACACAGGGCATGCTCTTCCTCCTGGTCTGCAAGCGGTTCTTAAAATTCCATAATTAGAACAGACCAGCAAACCCTAAAATTATTGGCACACATAAATACATTTATGCCTACTGTGCATTGACCGCTCATCCCGCGAGAGATATAGCGCCTGTGATGACAGGAACAATTTCAAATGGCTGCCAATATCATGCTGCCAAGTACAGTATGTAAACCAACGGTTTGCCATCCAGATTCAGCGTTCCTCCCCCCTCTTGACATGGGAGGGTGTGGGTCACTCTCAAGTTCATAAAGACCAGCAAACCCTTAAAATTATAGGCACACAATTAATGTTAAATGCCTTTCAGCCTCCCAAACATTGACTGCCAAGCCAGCAAGAGACACAACATCGGCGATGAGAGAGATTCATTAAAATAATAAATGCCAATGCTACAGTGTACTTTTAACCTGCAATACAGGGAATACATTTCTTTGTTGTATCAAGAAATGACCAATGGATAGTCCTTCACCAAGACTCTTCTGACAGGCAATGATCACTATCGCACATGCACCTTTCTAATCACGATACCATAGACACAGATCAGCAAAAAAATCCAATGACTGACTGTTCTGTACACTGTAAATGCACTTTGAGGTGGAAACCATCATTTCTATGAAAAGTCGAAGGATAGGCTACATGTACTGAAGAATTATTTTAATATGAAAATTGAGCAAAGAAATTGGGGCTCCATCGGGATTTGA
The DNA here is from genome assembly GCA_036244855.1 of Temnopleurus reevesii. Classification (NCBI taxonomy): domain Eukaryota; kingdom Metazoa; phylum Echinodermata; class Echinoidea; order Temnopleuroida; family Temnopleuridae; genus Temnopleurus; species Temnopleurus reevesii. The sequence goes on along the minus strand of BQKZ01005879.1, from coordinate 9,402 downwards.
ACCCGAGATCTTTGAATTGCTACAGTAGACCAGCGCTCTACCGCTGAGCTATGGCAAGCCCATATATGCAGTGTTCGTTCCAGGAAACCCTTTCCATGCTCTGGTAGCTATTAGAACCTGGCATTTGTGTGAACATGACAGTCGATCAGACATCACACTCATCACAGTCATTGTGCACAGGAATATTTGTGACATTATCGACTGAATGTGTGTTCCTGCAATGGGGAAAAGATTATTGATTCTGTGACATACAAGCTGGGCCATATATGGAAATTTGAGAGCAGATCAGTATACTTGAACATAAACTGTAAACTTTAAATGTTGATAAACAGTGGACCAATAACTCATTCTCAGTATGATTTATTACTTACATGCTTACATCTGCCTCAAAACATTCCACTTTTATAAAATTCAAGTATACAGCATAATTCATGCCTTCAAATAGAGTCAGTATTGTGCACAATTATAATGCCAATTTGAGATCTATACAAAAGAAATACTAAATTTCTTTCCTGGGCAGAGTTCAGAAATTATATGAGAATACTGTAAGTAATACATGTAATCCAGGAAACATTAGAATTCAAAAGCAACCTTCCATAAAAGTCACAATAGAAACCAAATTAACAAAATCTTGCACAAGAACTATAGTCTTTGGTTTAAGATTGCTGAAGATAGGATTATTCTGCCAACTTTCANATGGTTTAAGATTGCTGAAGATAGGATTATTCTGCCAACTTTCACATCAATCATAAAACATCAATTTTCTCCTTCATGAGGTAATGAAACCAAAATGGATTATTTTTTCCATCAAACTTCAACAGCTGTCACCTGTCACACAATTCTCTCCAGTTGAACTTGCACAATCAAAGAGGTAAAAGAGTGAGATAGGCTATATCTTGGTAATCTGAAAATTGAGTAACACTTTATTTGAGCAAAGACTGCAAACTTTTATGTACGCCGGGCTAAAGCCAGGGTAATAATAATGCAAAGCGCCTTGAGCACTCCACAGAGTGGATACGTGCGCTATATAAATTGCATCTATTATTATTATTATTATGTACAGGATGTACATGTAAACTCTACAAACTACAGGTGCAGGCCTACACCAAAATGTTTTTTTTAATGTACATACTTTATGCTTCACACACATGTACATTGGAAGTTTACAAAATATGATTTTCTCAGATAAATATTAAGCTCTAAATGGGAAAAAATGCTGATCATACAATATCTCAAGATGGTTACCATGCAGGTACAAATAATGTACAGTAAATAAGGGGTCAGGAAGAGGCTATTCAAATTTTCACATTCATTGTTCTGAATGAATGAACCAAAAATTTCAAGTAGTATTGTATAAATTATTGTAAAGAGCGCATTCATGTTCAAATTAAATCTCTTTCAAACATACAGATGCATGCATGAATGAATCAAACATGGCTGACTTCTAAAGCAACTTTTTTTACCCTTCTCCTGACTCAAAGCTAAGCGATACTCTGCATTTAATTTGTCATTAAATTTAGATGTAGGTCTTTGGTAAAAAGCATTCTTCTTTTTTGTGAGCCCAGTCTATCATTTTTCATTTTCATTACATGAGGTGCTTGATCATAATAATAATCATAAGAGGTCCATTTATAGTGCGCATAAAAGGCTATAACTACTGAGTCAGCCATGCACAGGCGCTCAAAACATTTCAAGTAACAAATTCCTTCCAGGTACCTACATTATTCACCTCCCCTGGGTTGCATGCAGCACATCGTGGATCTTTAAACTTCATGCAAATGGAAATTAATGTCATGGGTAGGATTTGAACTTCTGAACCGTATAGGGGGGGGGGGGGGGG
>BQKZ01005878.1:9968-24678 GCA_036244855.1 Temnopleurus reevesii | reverse complement strand
GATTTACAAGGTCACACGGCACTTCACTTTGCTGCCCTCTACGGTCATCGCGGGGTCATCGAGTACTTGGTGTCTTTTGGCTGCAACCTGTGGGCTCTCAACAATGATTACAAAATGGCAATTGCACTCGCTTCCGAAGGAGGCAATGGCGAGGTAATATAATTGAAACATACATGGAAAGTAATTCAAAATATCAAATCAATGACTTTTCGCCTGATTGATTGCCAATGTGAAAAAAATATATATCTGGGTAGAACCGAAAGCTATTCAAGACTACTATATTGATGATATCCAATATAATATCTTCTTTTTTTTTAGATTTAAAGGCTGGGTCCTCTCAATGATATCACTCAAAAGTGATTTTTTCATGCACATTGACAACAAAGCACTTTTGGTCATGTTTTTACGTTTATCATGCACATTTCTATCTGCAGCTACTTTACGGTATTGCATCTTATTATTTTAAAACTTTCCATTTTCAACTTTTTCAATGCAAAAATTGAAGAAAAAAAGCTTTTTACCTTTAAATGTATTGGGTTTGGGTGTAGATATACATTTATTCATTGATTCAACCTTTGGATATTTTAAAGTATGTAATTATGGGTTAAAACAGAATTCTACAAACAGTAAGTTAAATAAGCAGTCGAGAAGTGCACTGCGAACGTCATAATACGTGACCAGAAGTTGCCAATCGCTGTTGAGTGATACATGAATCATTGAAATATACATACATTTCCTTACTAAATGTTTGATTTCTTTTTTATCTGTTCGTCTGATTTTTCTACTATCAATTAGAAACTTTTTAAGCAAATAACACTGCATTTAGATAATCTCAACATTTTGACCAATGTCTTTGATGTTTCAGCGATGCTACATTTATCTACTTGTGTTATTTTTATTCAAGATCGTCGACATCCTGGATGACGTTGCTGGAAGGCAGGCGGCCACCAACAAGAAGGTTGTCCAAAAGACCAAGCAGAAAGCCATCAAGGATGCGGACGAACGGGTCAAGAAACTCAACAAGATTCTGAAAGAACACGACAAGCAAATGGCGAAGGAAGCTGATAAGCAGGGCAAGGTGAACGGTGGCTACCGCAGAGGCACACTAAAGACCAGACAGGCTCCTTCAGAATCTAGCTTCAGTGATGTCCTGAATGCAAGATCCACCAAGAGAGAATCCACAATGTCCCTAGAGCCGATGCAGCCACCCGAGCGGAATCGCGGCGACGGCGACGGAACGTCCTCAACGGGAGTACCGGCTTCAGTGTCAGAGTCGGGCAGCGCGGAGAATCCAGAAAATGCCGAGACGGGTCCGGTGTACCAGGATTCACGGTTCTGGTTACCGAATCGTAACGCGTCCGCAATGACGTCACTTCCGAGAGAAGGCGAGCTGGTGGATGTGGAGGATGCCCTCGCGACACTGGACAGCAGTATCAGTGATGCCACTGGGGAATCACCATCGGAGGTGACCAAACCGAGACCGCTGTCATCATCAAGTAGCGACAACGTGAGCCATCACTCAAGGATGGCCAAACCTGGCGATTCCGTCAGCACGGTTTTCCGAGGAGATCAGGCGATGTGGGCTGAAGTCGACATCGATTTGGAGGATGATGTCGATGAGACATCGTCCGCCATTGAACTCTTCCTCACCGTGAATGACCTCGAAGACTACATTCCCGTGTTCTTCGAGGAAGACATTGACATGAAAGCCTTGGAGCTTTTGACGGATCAAGACATTTTGGACCTCAAGCTTCCTTTGGGTCCCAGGAGGAAGTTAAACCAAGCTATTGCTAAGAGAAAAGAGGCTTTGACATCGCCCGGTGTGATGTGCGACTCCGCAATATGAAGAACACATCAGCTTAATAATTTTATTGAACAACTGTTAAAGGCTCGAATACACATTTGCCTTTATAGCTAATGTCTGTCCAGCATTTACGGAATTTGAAAGACTCTGCCTAAATGTAAACAAATGCTGAGAGAAGGCGTCTTGACTGATGACGGCGTTCGGCTGGCGCTCGACGTACCACACACTTTCGTGTCATGCAGCTAATCGTCTGTCCTCTATATTTCTGCGTTCACAGAGCGTTTTTCAAATTTCGTTCGCTGAGCAGATGATGTCTATAAAGTCCAAAGTGTGATTTAGCCCTATATGTAACCATGATAACAGTAATAGTAGCGAAAGTAGCAACGGTTTCTCATTGGACGTCCTGTCATAGCAAACATAAATATTGAGTCAAGATGCCTACTGCTAGCACGAACAACTAATCAAAATGAAATTCTTGTTAAATTGGAACAAGACCAATTTTAGACATGTTAGAAGGCACGGGTACAGATATTGGCACACTATAGATATTTCAAATTTACTGGACATTGAGTAAAGCTGTATTGTTTGTTTGGTAAAATTGTGCACTACATTGTGTAAAATCTGTTAATGTTTTCATGATATTCTTACACGTACAATTACCCCAGAAAAAAAATGTTGTTTTCCGCTTTCCCAATATTGGACAATCATTGTAAATGCTGACTCACACCTTTGCGTTTTTAGCCTGTTTCGGCCCAGTCTTTTTGAAAATTAAAAATGCTCCTCGAGCGCACACTATAGGCTGATCAGACGGTGGACCGAGGATCGACTTGTGCTAAAGAAACGTTCGTCGAACGTCAATCCGCCGTATGACCGGCGTATTGTGCGTCCAGAAACAGTTTTTAATTAAAATAAGAGTTAGGTCGGTGCAGGCTTAAATGACAGAGGTGCGAATTGACAGTTAACGTCAGTTTATACCATAATAGACCAGTGAAAGTGATGAGCATACATGTATATTCTTTTTGTGTCATTTTTTCGATTCCCATTGTTCAAGTTCGCCGTTTACTTGTTTTAACTGGCGCCAACTATTGGCTCTGATTTTTTGTATATCATAGTGTAAGGACCTACTCGCAACTTTGCGTTTTTAGTGTGCGTCGGACCTGCGTTCTTTAAAAAAACGTAGGTCATGGACTGACGCACGGCATATATGCTGCTTGAGCGCAAGTCTAACGTCAGTCCGCCGTTTGATCAGTGAATACTGTGCGCTCGGGGATCGTTTTTAATTGTCAAAAACGCTAGGCCGACGTAGGCTAAAAGCGCAATGTGTGAGCCGGCATTTATAGACATATAAATACCTCTATGTTTCAGCGACAATGAATATTGACGTTTGTGGTTCACAATCCATAAATGGATTATTCTCTTAACATTGTTCTGTTGCATATGGTATTAATCTTGTTGCTAAACGTATTTTGCTTATGGTTTTAGGAATTTCTGAATTATTTTGTTACTGTATTCAAAGCTTCAAACGTGATTCTAAGATTTCCTTGCAAATTATCAATTCATGATTATAATCATGATAGACATTTAAGTATATATTCAACTTTAAAAATGCGATGTCTTGAAAAGACATCTAGTTTTTTTTATCAATATGAATAAAATTAAATGGGAGCTTTAAAGAGGCTTGTCGAGCAATGTTGACTCTTAAAATCTGAAAAAAGAGCAGAAGAAGAGAGAGAGGGAGAGAGGGTAATAGAACAAAAAAAAAAGAAAGATAGGCAGAAAGAGAGAGAGGAGAGGGAGAGAAAGATGGGAAAGAAATAGGAGAGAGAGAGAAAGAGGGGGAGAGAGAGAAAGAGGAAGTGAGAGAGACAGAGAGAGAGAGGGAGAGAGAGAGAGAGAGGGGGGGGGGGGAGAGAAAGATGGAAGAGAGAGAAGGAGGGGGAGAGAGTGATCATTCAAGGACTAAATACCAACTCACCCCTTTGCAATTGTAGCCCGCGTCGGCCCACCCTTTTTTGAAAATTAAAAGACCCTCCCTGGACGCACAATTAAAAAGGCCACACTATGAACTAACGTTCAGCATGCGTTCCTTTGGTTCAGGCCGAACGTCAGTCAAACGATCACCTGATCTGCGTATACTGTGCTGAAAAGGCCACCTCATATATTTCCGTTTTAGCCTGCGTCGGCCCAGCGTTTTTTAAACTTAAAAACGCTCCTTGGATGTAGTAATAGGCGGATCATACGGTGGACCGACGTTCACCATGCGTCCCTTTAGCGCCGGCCGTACTTCAGTCAACCTTCTGATCCGCCTATATTGTGCGATCGGGGAGCGTTTTTAATAATAAAAAAAAACACAATCGCTGGGTCGACGCGGGCTAAAGACCCAAAGGTGTGAGTCGGCCTTCATATCGTTTATATTTATTTTTATTTTATTAAAAAAAAATGAATTATAAACAAATTCAATCAATTTAGCGGTCTACTAAAAACGATCGAGTAAAATCAAAATTACAACATTATTAATTCAACACTCCCTTGATGATGATATGGAACGAAGAATACGTTTGTTTGCAGAAATCACTATGGTTACTGCTATCCTATATTCCCGTTACACATTCCACGTGAATTTTTACCCCAATTTGCAAATCAGCATGAATATGTTTTGCTATATCGTGGGCTAACTAAAGGGGAAGTGGTATCATATTGCTTGTTTATGACCGGAGAGTTTATTATGGTGAATGCAACCATTTCCTATCACGAAATGAGTTTCGTATGTTCTAGTCTATTTGTCATCACCAATATATTCTACCATGAATATTACATGGATTTATTCATGGCATAAAACCCATATAATAAGTCTACATGAGTTTGATGTATATATAACACTTTTGCTTATGAATCGGGACACCCCCCCCCCTCCTGCGCCATATATATACACAAATGCATAAACCAAAAAAAAAATAATCTTCTACCATTATTGGGTTGTATATTTAGTTAGGGAACTACATTGTTGGTCACAAAGGTTACATATCTTTGTTTATTCACCATGATTTCAAACCTAAATTATCTTGAAATTTCACCATCTATATAACTGCGATATACACCTATTCCTCATTCAGCGTTTATTAACAATTGCAGCATAAAGCTCCCGGCGCGACGCACTGTGCATTTGATGCCAAGATTTAAATGCTTGCGGTATTTTTATTTTTATTTTCCATTTCTTAAATCAANCCCCCCCCCCCCCTGCGCCATATAAACAAATGCATACACCAAAAACAAATCATCTGCTACCATTATTGACTTGTATATTTAGTTAGGGAACTACACTGTTGGTCATAAAGGGAACATGTATATCTTTATTTTATTCACCATCATTTCAAACCTAAATTACCCTGAAATTTACCATTTTTATAACTGCGATATACACCTTTTCCTGCTTCAGTGTTTATTAACAATTGCAGCATAAAGCTCCCGGCGCGACGCACTGAGCATTTGATGTCAATGTTTAAATGCTTGCAGTATGTTTATTCTTATTTTCCATTTCTTAAAGCAAATTACAACTTATATTAAGTTGATTTTCATGCATCGATGAGCAATGGAATATAGGCTACTAAAATTTTGTTTTAACTTAGATATATCAGAGTTAACTTCGTAAATATTCATGCGAGGCGACTTATTAAGGCCATGAATGTTTGATACATGGTTATTGATCATTAAAGCATGACCAAGGAAAAAATAAAAACAAATGGGTCAAATTCTGAAACTAATAAATCAAATATTTTCCTGTAGGTGACGGGGAACTCGATGTAGAGTGAGAACATTCCCTTCATTATTAATTATAATATATAGCCTTTAAACACACCATCTCTTTCGTCACCTATTCAGAAGCGCGAGACAAATTATCTGATGTCATTACCCGGCAATAGCAAAGCTGCCAAGAAGGCGCGTCTGCATTTAAAGGAATAAATTCTTGCCGGTATCCATTCACCTCACCCGGGTTGAGTGCATCACAATGTGGATAAGGTTCTTGCTGAAGGAAATTGATGTCAGGGGTTGGATTCGAACTTACGATCATCTGGTTGAACTTGGCGAGATTCAGACGCCTCTTTCATTAGTACATGCCAGTAGTCTGTTGCCCTCTTCTAGCTGTCAGCATTAATTATCCCATTTGCCGAGATATTAAAGATAGTTCTGGGAGGTTCCTAAAAGAAAAGTTTTCAATTTGCGTCTTATTTTCAAGAAAAGTACACGCTATGTTGTTCTAAACAGGGGCCGCGGAACCGCTGGGGCAAGGGGGGCGATGGACCCCCGCATTTTTTTTTCTTCAGATAATACGTGCAAGCCTATGGGAGTTTGTAAAAATGCTCATCCACAGCCCCCGCTGTGCCAGCCCATCCAATTTTCAAAACGTTCCACGGCCCCTGCTAAATATATCATGATTTACTAAAGTCCAGTGACGATGCATAAATAAAACATTATAACATTTTCCGTGCTATGAATCTCTTTCTTCCGGCCTGGTATTTATATCATTAATGGATAATGTTACCTATGTAGAATCAGGACACAAACTGCTATCTTTCTTTGCTGTATAATCGTTTTATGTAACTCCATTATTTGATTTAACGAGCTTCTCCATTAATTAATGAAAAAAAAGTTAGAATACTACTTTTGCAAGCTATTTCAAACTATTCTTGATTATTGAATAAGAAGTTACAAATAATTACTTCCACGTGCGATAGAGTAGACCGTACGGTCTGATTTCAAATTAACCATTGAGCTTTGTGTAATCTGCAAATCATAGTCCACCGGATTTTTAGTGTTTAACTGTTTAACGGCTTTTAACTGTTTTAAACCTTAATGCCCCGGTCACATAGGACCCCGGAAGCAACACGATTCACCCCGACTCTTTGTTTATTCACAGTTAACTGCCTCAGAACAACGAGTCGGGGTGAATCGTGTTGCTTCCGGGGTCCTATGTGACCGGGGCTTTAGATACACAACAGTTTCTTTCTTTAAAGGAGAACCAACCCCTGGAATTGTCATGTTCTCATTTTATGAAGAAAAACCCGATGAACAAACTGTGAAAATTTGAGCAAAATCGGACAATTCGTTCAAAAGTTATTACTTTTCAAATTCAAAGAGATTAGACGATCACTGCCGCTCACGGAAATCCATGCGATTGGCAACATCGACGGAATCTGTGTCGGATAACTCCTCTTTTACTTTGAATATGGATTAATGTAAAATTCAGAGTAAGATTACAAGATGGTTTTTCTCAAAACTACTTGCATAACCAATAAAGAAAAGCTATACCCCAACAAAATTATTTTTCCGAAATATGAAGAAAATGTTACAGTTTGTATACAGAGTGAATGAAGAATACGTCTCTTCAGGTTATTTTTAATACCTTATGTCAAGTATGTATTCAGGAAAATTACATAAATTCCCCTCGATCAAAAAAATGTAAAGGTCATTTTGATCCAATAACAAACATCAAAGCGAAAGCGATAGCGAATTTCATATCTGCCAATCATGGATGTCGATCTGGAGGGGGGGGGCGGTATATACCCCCTCGATTTGATGAGGGGTGGCATGTGTAATCATCCCCCCTCAAAATGGAAAGGGATAAAAAATGAGGCAATAATTAAAAGATGAAGTGCTGAATACCCAAATCTTAAAGAAATATACTTTAAAATGTGTCGTCCAGATGCTTTTAAATCCCATTTTAGCCCGTTTTGGAATTCAAAATGTTCTCGGGGAGGTCACCGTAACTTTTAATGTGCCAGGATACCCTTTGTAATTACCCCATCAGATTTTGTTGGAATAGAGGAAATTAAATTTGAAAATTAAAAGGTGTATAAACATGTTGAAATAAAATTTCCTCTGATATTAAAATATAGATTCTTTTGCATTTAGACAGGTATAAAGTACTTTATTTTCTTTTTAGTTTGGAAGAGAAAATAATACTTTCAAACATACGACAAGATGAAGTTGTATATAGCTATAATACATTACCGAGGGATAGTTAACCTCCTTCTGAACACTGTCATGTGTATTGAAAATCAAGTTCTAATAGCAACCTGGCAATAGGGATATATCTCTCGGGTTTGAAGGGACTATACCCATATAGCAGCGCTTTCAATGGGCGCAAACAAACGAGTTACAGAAAGAAGAGGGAAATAAAGAAAAATTCAAATTTTGCGCCCTGCAGTCAGCAGGGTATAATTGCATTTAATACAGAGTTTTTAAGCGTTCACGTGCTCAAATTTTCTAAAGCTCCATGTGCCCTCGCATATTTTCCATGAGGAACGACAAATTATCCATAATTTTCATCCATAGATGGGGCAGCAAAAAGGCAAAATAGACTTAACACGATTTTTTTTTTGAATCAGAATTTTGCTTAACTGCTGAAGTTTCAGAGGCCTACGATGGAAATATTTAATGATATGAAGCACTTAAACATTATGATCCATCTCATATGCACTTTTTTCATTTCTAAATTTAGAAAATTGTCAATTACTAGTATTTCTCGCTCACACTTTACAAGTTCCAATAACATTTCCACTTTGGCACAACATGATGAATCTATATGGAATGATGATAAAATTCAAATGATGCGTATTTTAGTTTGATTACCCCTTCGTTTACTGCCATTACTGTGTATTGTAACAGAGAAGTGAAGAAACAATCTGAATTTAATAAGGCTATCTATCAAGCAATCCTAATGAGTGTATTCCCAAAGAAAAATGTAGCTAAAAGGAAAAGAACATTGGCATAATATATTCCACGCTCGCTTCGCTCGCTCGCTCTCAACTTCTCGTTCGAGACAAGGCACCAAGGCAAGTTAATACACGTTACCTTTTCATCTTTTCAACTAATACTACAATACGAGTTGAACAACTTGCTTTACTTCCGATGTCTTACCATTCCATTAGAGACTTGGTCTGAGCCAGAGTAATTTTACTATGATTAAAAGCACAAAAATCAGACAAACATATCAACAAATGTTTAAAGTAAATACGATAAGAATGAAGAAAGTTAAATATATTTCCATGATTGTACAATGGTTTTCATAAATCGCTGTACGGCATAGCTCATAACACGTGACTTAACTTATTATAACTTATTGTCTTTAAGAATCCATTTTGATACATGAATGCCTATTTTTTAGACTTATAAGGTTGAAGTATCTCTACCCATGTATCCACGAGAAAAAAAACTTTCTTAAAAAACACATCTTTTTTACGTTAAACATTTAAACATTTTTTTTAAACCATACGATATAATAAACTGTTTGCAGAGAAGTGCATACTATCACGTGATCAAACGTATCCAATTTGCATGACAAATAACTATTGATTTATGATGACACTGAAATATCTATTGTAAGATGTGCTTCAAACGTTTTTTTAATCTGTTCGTCTGATTTTTCGGCTTCTAATCAATACTAGACTTTTCTTGGGCAAAATCTAGTCTTGAATCAGAATGTTCGTGACTTTTAGGAATCAACACGTCAATAGTCACAGGGTGTTGTTGCATGAAACCATTGATATACTCTCTCATGGAAAGGTACTTTTCTAATTGTTGCTATGTCGGGATCTATTTGTCTTCATACAACAATATCCCTTTGCTGCTGTCACTTTGTAAAAACATGTGCGAAACAAGTAACACTATATTCCCGAAATCTCATAAACCCTAGACTGTTTCTACTTTAGAGAGAAGCATGATAAAACACAACACGGAACATGGAAGGAAATCCTTATTGGATTCATGACAAAAAGTATAATTTTTTTATTAGTCCAATTTTAACTTTTTTTAACCGGATTAGTAACTCGACTCTGAAACTGAAACAGGAAAGTCAACATAACAAAGGAAATTAAGCTGAAATCTTCTTTCAATTTAGTTAAGTTCGCGACGTGCAAACATGACTTGCTTTAAGCATTTTCTTGTTTCTTTGTTTGTTTTGAGGACGACACATCTTATTTTTATGTCTTTGCTAAACTTTCTAATTTGATTCAACTTTCATTTGGGATCTCAGACAGCCTGACAGAGATGATTAATTGTCTATATATTGCTACTTTATGTCGCCCTATTTCAGTTGATGGAATAACATATCAGACTTGAAGGTGATCAAACAAAGTTTGATTCCATGTCTACAAGTGGACCAAAATCGATACAACTTGTAAGGACGTGGAAAACAACTCTGCTTTGGATCCAAACTTGGACCTCCTTTGTTACCATAAAGCCGCCGATACCCGTCAAAATGCCTCCCGTAGCATTTGTCATTGCGTCTATATTCCTCCTCTTTCATGAAGGTATGTATGATTTTTTTTTCTATTTTAGAATTCAACTCTATCTTATTTGAAAATTTGATTTAATAAGGTATACCATATTGGGAATACATTATACAACACACAGTCAAACACACACAACAACCATATACAAAGTTAAAAATTAATCCCCCAAATTGAAAGTTGAAATAAATTTTCAAGGGGGAATTCCGAGAAATAATAATTACAATAATAATAATAATGATAGTGCTAATAATAATAATAATAACAATGATAATGATGATAATAATAATACTAATGATAATAATAATAATAATAATAATAATAATAATAATAATGATAAAAACAATAGATGATACTACTACTATGAATGGTAATAATAAAGATGATAATAATGATAATAATAGTAATGATAATAATGATAATAATAATAACAATCATGATATGTATCATTTCTATACCGCTAAAACTGAGTAATTCTCAATTCTGTTACTTCCAGTATCCCCCATTGAATGGCATAAACTGAATGACGCAATCTATTACGTCGATAGCGTCACGAGGTTACATTACGATGATGCGCAGACTCGTTGCCAACAATTTGATGCAAACCTGGCCCGAGTGGACTCTGACGAGATACAGGTAAATTTATTAACACTGACGCAAAAAAAGTTAAGCCCCAGTCACATAGAGCCCCGGAAGCAACACGATTCAACACGACTAAGGGGGTGTTGTTCCAAATCAACTGCAACTTTGCAAACTGTATCGCGCATTTTCATTCGCGCACGGTCTGCGCATTTAATAAAAGGCGCATGACACAGTGCTTTTGATTGGCGCGTTCCGATCAACTGCAACTTGCGATTGCGATCAATTGCAACTTTTGAGCAATACCCCTTTCGCAGGCAGCTAACTTTGAAGTGAACTAAGAGTCGTGTTGAATCGTTTTGCCACCGGGCTTTTATGTGACCTGGGCCTTATTAGGAATCGCTATCAAATGTGTACATTGCTTTTCAATGCGAGGTTCTATTCTGGAATTGTGCCAATGTAAGTGTCTCACATCTGATCAAATGCACTGTAATCATTGTCACACATGAGTGATTTTAGTCTCTGCATCATGTCTTCCGGCTCCAATACACATTCTAAAAAAGAGAGGCAAATGTGAAGTGAAACAATTACGATACCTCTTTATGATGATCTGTTCTGATTATGTATTCACATAATTTCCATTCCACTTGGATACAGGGCAAGACAGAGTCTGCCATAAAATAAATTTTCTAACAAAAGTTGCGCAACAAAAGCGCGAAACGTCGGGAAAAGTGGAAAGTTGGAATATATATTTTACACATTGCCACATGTTAGCACAACTTTGGTGCCGCACGCAGAAACAATTAATTCGTTAGACCGAAGAACTTTTTTTCTTGTGCTTTTCACTTGAGGTTTGCTCACCACTCATGATTTCTTCACCCGAGAAGGAGTTAATTAAATCTACTCGGAACGTCGTGTTTTTTTCTTTCTATCATAGCTCAGTCATTTCAGGACTAACTCTTGAAAGATAGGCCTACACTACATAGTGCAACCGCAAACATTTTGAATATTTACTACACCATGCAAGCTCAAGTATTCTCCACGAAGAAATGTGTGGGCTAGAATAATAGTGATGATAATAATAACAATAATGATAATAATAATAATAATAGTAATAATACCTTTTATTTACCCAGGGTAGCCACTTTCAGCTGTAAGCGGCTCTTCCAGGGGCCCTGCATACGGTAACATATAATTGCCATTACCTTTCTCCATTCTTAAATGCCGAGCGCCTGGCAAGAAAGCAGATTGTCCCATTTTTATAAGTGTTTGATATTCCTCGGCCGGGGATCGAACCCACGACCCTCCGTTCATGGGGCAGACGCTCTACCATTGAGCCACAAATGTTACTCAGTCGTAGACTTCTTAAACCATCGGCAGTCTGTAATGCAAAAAATGGCTATAGAATATTCTGTAGCGTATCAATTCCCTCACTGTCGCGTATATTATCTTTCATATCCATTTTAATTTCAGACATTTCTGACGACTTTCATCACCCCGGCTCTAAGTGATCGACGATGTTTTTGGCTCGGCTTGAATGATAGACAGAATGAAGGACAGTTCAGGTGGCTCGATGGTACACCAGTGAGGTAAGAAGAAAGTTTTATGATTAGTGAGTTAAACCCAACATTAATTTTCTTCAGCAAGAAATTTTTCCACATTATGCCGCACTCAACCCAGGTGAGATGAATGGGTGCCGGTAGGAAAAAAAATCCTTGAATGCAGTGAACGCCAAATGGTAGCCATGCTATAGCTGGGTAATGATGCAACAAAGCGCTTAGAAACATTTTGTATAAAGCACTATATAAGTGTTATTATTATTATTATTATTATTATAATTATTGTCATTACCGTATCTTTATCATTATTATTGGCTGCTCTGAGAAATTCGAGGTCCTAATTGATGTTAAAGTGGGGCTCGAATGAGAATGAATGGTTGTTATTCTGTTGCAGTGTATTTTAAAGAAAAATGCTCTTTACTCCATTCGAATTGACCCACCAGAAGTGAAAGTATCAGACTCCTCAAACCATTGGTAGCCTGTAAAGCAAAAAAGGAAAAAAAAAGAATGAAAAAAGTCTGCATGCCCTTAAATGTTACTTTTGAAAGCTATATGCATCTGCTCGTCGATGGGAAAAGTGTGTTTATTCTAATTCTTTATCACAGTTCTCACAATTCATCAGGGGAATAAGACTTGAAAGGGAGTGGAGATTCAAAGCTCATCTGAAAACGACTTGATTCTATAGAAGGACACGTTTCACTGGATTTGTAACTCATTTCGTGTAACAATATCCTCTGACTCCCGTCATTTCGTGAAAAAACGGACGATATGGTGAATGTTTGGATGAAGTTGTTTACTTTTTTCCCAGACCCTTCTCCATTCAGCTCACACTGCACTATTATGGAGCTTTCAACTTCTGTCAACTGTGACGACGGGCACGTCGACCGGCACGTCGCTCATTATTACGTCACAGCTAGTTGCGCATGTAACAATAAGCAGACGCTCAAAACTATTGGGATGTTGTTCAAAATCAATTGCAAATCACCTGCAAGTCAATTGCAACTTTGCAAATTGTAACGCGCATTTCCATTCGCGCACGGCATGCGCATTTTAAACACATGAAACACATGAAACATTCATTTTGATTGGCACATTCCAATCAACTGCAACTTGCGATCAATTGCAACTTTTGAACAACACCCCCTCTGACGTACTACTCTCAGTCGACTGTGACTGTGACGAATGAAATCGAAAACTCCATGTTATTCCTCTCGATCTGCCAAGGTATAATGGATGGGCGCCACACCAGCCGGACGACGGTGGAGGCCAGGACTGTGGGTGCCTCTGGTCGAGAAGAAACAACGATGGTCATGGACGATGGGATGATTCCGGGTGCTCAAACGAGCAGCACTTAATTTGCCAGAAATCGGCTTGTGAGTCTTTGAAGAAACACGATATAATCTATTTCCGAAAAATTAAGTCGAACACCAATTCATTGATCCTTGAACACGATATAAACTATTTTCGAAATATTAAGTTGAACGCAAATTCAATGGTCCTCTGTAATGCTAATCGGCACGGGTGAACACAGTTGAATACACGGCGTATGGTTCTATTGTCTGTGGCCAACTTAACTTTTTGGAAATAGTTTATATCGTGTTCTTGGGAATGCTATTCAAATCAGAACCGACTCGTTATTGTTGTGTCCACACAGTGTCATACATGGAGTACGGCTCTATAGTCAGTTCATGACCGACTTTATTTTGCGGAGATAGTTTACATCGTGTTAGAGTGGATCAGTCATGAGGAAAAAAATAATAGATTAACCTATAATCTTGTATACACCTTACCCATGTGTCATGAACACTGCAATACCCTCCCCACCAAAAATAAATAGATAAATAAATATATAAAAAATAATTGATTAACCTAGAATCTGGTGTAAAACCCTACCCATGTGTCCGTAGCATTTGACACTGCAATACCCTCCCCTCACAAAAAACAAAATGAATAAATAAAAATGAATAAAATAAAATAAATAAATAGAAATGAATGTGTAGAAAACAAACATCTACAGACATATAATTAATTCATGGAACGTTTTCTCAAGCATCTATTGATACCAATTGTTAACAGTCACACTCCTTCATGAGTCTGGATTGAAAATGATTGTACCCAGTCGTATCTTCTGCGTTTGACTTGCACTGAAGATCTGCTGTATTGCAATGTCTGATAAAGCAATGGAACGATTTCTTTACATCTCCCAGAACGCCAATATCTGACGCATGAAAGTACAGCGTCAATACAGAACTACATTTACATCATCTATAATAATTCTCCTTCATTTTGATTATTTATTCCACAGATAACTTCCAGTTTGAGGTCCCACGAAGCAATCCAGGAATTCGCTTGGCATTTTGTTCCATCGAAGTCGACCTAGCCGGAGGGGAAGTCCCTTTCCCCGATGACGTCAAACTATCGATTGGTCAAACGCTCTCGACATCGAAACCGATTCCGTACACGTTGACGAGTACGAAAGG
>BQKZ01005877.1:0-32900 GCA_036244855.1 Temnopleurus reevesii | reverse complement strand
GACTGAAGAGTGAAGGATCTCAACCTTCTAAATGCTTACAAAAATGTAGTCATAATGGTTTTATTTCGACACTTCAAAATTGTTATTGAGCTGCCGAATAATTTTCATTTATTTAAGACAGTGAGCATTTAAAGCACCTAAGCAGTTGTGTGTGTGTGTGTGTGTTTTCCCCCTTTTTGTTCCTAAGGATACCTCCTTTCCAAATATAAGATCGATGTTAATTTATTCCACTTTGAACACATTTCAAGTCGAAAACAGAAAAAAGTAAACAAAATCTTTTAGTTTTTTTTCCTACATATTTATGAGTAGTTACCGGTATGTCGTGATTTTTATACCTCTGTGTATAAAATAAAACAATTATTTTTACAAATTCCAGATCGGATCATTTCAATTCAATTTAATTCAAGGTAGATTGGTATAGAGGTAGACCAAAAACATTTTTGGGAGTGTATACGTAGAACATGTAGGTCTTTGTCAAATGCTCAATCTAAACTCCTCAAAAAAAAGTTTGGAAATCTAAGTTTACGGACACATAGCAAAAATATGGGAAATGTATTTCCATATGGGGCAAAATCACTGAAAAGAGTGATTTATTACCCAAAGAATGACATTTCATTTATTTACAGATTTCCTATGAAAGTAACAAAGGTATGAAAGTAAAAACTGCAAAATTTGTAATTGACTTACTGTAGTGTTACCATTAAAATGTGGTTTTGAATGGATAAAATTGATGCAAGAGCAGGAGGAAACGATTAATTAAAGAGTGAAATAATGAATAAATGAGCTTTTTTTCAGGTGAAATTATTACATTGTTACCAGTCATTGTCTTTAGATAATAAAACACTCTTTTCAGTGATATGACTCTATATGGATATAGATTCCCCATATTTATGCTATGGGTCCGTAAACTTAGAACAAAGAAGCGCATTTCAATATATGGTGTGTTCACTATCTGCATTTGTTTATGTGAATATAATTATGATGTATTATTTTGTATTTGCAAAATTCTTTATTTTCCTTGTAAAATGATTTTGTATTTTTCCTGTGAAAATTAAATAAAAATGAATGAATGAATGAATGAATGAATGAATTGTTTGTTGCAAGGTGGGACAAACTGAAATGCCAGCACAAGTAATGTTTGCAAAATGGCATTCTGACTTTTTCCCTGTCAATTTTATTGTCGTGTTCTGATTTTCCTAGAAAAAAAAGAGAAACGTCTGGTGCGAGCATGAATGAGGAATACAATCTCAAACGAACTTCAAAAAGACCTGACACATACGATCTATTGAAGTGGTGACGACTTTCCCCATGGGAGCGAAGATGGCGCACTTTCTATTATTTTGTGTACTTGAGAATTAGGCGTTCATATACAAAATATTTTCCTTTTCGACACCGTGAAGAGCAACATACTCCTGGCGAGTTTTTCACGAAGCTTGTTGCCATTAATTAGTCAGCAGTGACTAATATAATGAAATCCTTAATTTTGATTTGATGAAAAGCACTGTCACTAACTGTTGTTGTGGTATCAGTCGGAAAATGGCCTGCTTGTCGTAGCTGGTGACAAGCTTCATTAAAGACCTTTAGGGTTAATCAGGGACAAAATATTTAACAAGTATTTTTTTGGATGAGGCACATCCAGCATTATGAAGCATGATATATGGGATATAATCTCTTAATGTTAAAAATTAACAAAGAGTGAAAGCAAATATGATATAAACAGATTTAAATATTTTGTCGATCCCTCTTCACCCTGGCGTCCATGTTTGCTTCACTTTACAGTAGCAGAATATCAGATGAATAGAAAATAAATTTTTAGGAAAATCGGACAGCTGAATTAAATGAATAAGAAACTTTTTTTTAATTACATGGAAAACTAGAAAAAAAGTAATGATTCCTGGACAAGCGACTTTTATAGTGTCATGAATGCATCTACCATTGCAGAAAGTCACTATTCGACTAATAATTTCGGTTTTTTCGGGGGGGGGGGGGCGGAGATCAAATTTTGCGCCCCTGGAAGCTCAGCTGGGCTGACAAGCAAATAAAAAATAAAAAAAAAAAAGAAAGAAAAGGACTTCACATAGGCCTAATTTTGCGCCCCCTTTTGGCCCTCATTTAACTCTAACTCTGACCCGGGGTCTATCGCCCCCATCCCCCCCCCCACGGTGTACACATGCGAATGGCGTCATAAAATTGACAATTTGTCGAGAGATTTCCATTTTATTAGGATTTCATAACTATCTCATTAGTTGTCTGATTCCTCGTTTTTTTTTGTTCTGTCCATTTGATATTTTACAATTACATGTTGAAGAAACAGCAATTTTGTGGAATTCTATTTTCAAAGCTCTCAGTTTTATTTCCCCTTTGCTAATCTGATTGATTACATCAGAGCCAATAATACATGGATCGAATGATCGCACTTTTAAAAGAACAGATGTAAATCGAGGTTTTTCCCCAACTTTGTAAGAAAAAAAATGGAACCGTTGCATTCAAAGTCAAATCTTATTGGATCGTATCCTTTCTAATGATCTAATTCACACCCACAGATAGATTAATCGAGTCATTTCACACTAAACTGGAGATCAAAAGGAATATTAGGCGAATAGAATACCACAAATCAGCGGGCATTATTTGCTCTGCGTATTTAGAGTTATCATTCTTCATCGCGTATTGTCATGTTCTCAACACAAATTAACCCGCATGGTCGGGCGTATGATTGGCTTATTAACACCTGGCTCGGTTAAATCCCTTGTCAAAATAATCAAATTTCGAAAACAACTTCGTTTTTAAAAGACATTTCATATTTTGAGGAGATGATGAAAATGATGCCTTATATTGTGACGTAAAAGAATCGTTTATATTTTGTCTTTGTATCCCGGTATGATTTATTTTTTATTCTAATAATTCGTTTTTGGATAGAATTCAAAGGAATGCACAACATTTTTCGGATGTGCACATACCAAAGAACAAAGATCAGTATTGAAAAAAATATTATGCCTGACCAATACATCATTTGTATAAAACATCATGATATGATCTAATTCCGAAGGTCATTTCAATGAAATTGGGACCGGTTTGCGATGCTATCTGAATAGTTCAATGCACGACGTACAGATATATTGTTACACGCCACTTTTAATTATTCCAGATATACTGCAGTGGAGGGATGATCTAATTCTAATATTCTCTTTAAAAAAAATCAACCAGTTAAACGTATTAAAGTAGGAGCAGACTTTATGTTAAAGCACAATACAAGAAGACATATTTCTCAAAATCACATGGTGTACATTCCTGATTTCGAATTTGAACTTTTATTAAATATATTATTTTACATTTATATATGATTTTACATTTAACCATTTAAGTTTATTTGTTTTTAATATGTATGATACTTAATAATTGATTCATGTGATTTTATATTTAAACATCAATATTTATGCTTTTACTATGGACAACTCGTCTTAATTGTTTTTAAATTACTTATACTTTTTACCATTTTTTGTCATTTTTAATGATTTCTGATTGTAATATGTAACTTATTTTATGTACTGCAGGACCTTGTTGAAAAACAGTTTTTATCTGAACATGTTATCCTGTAAAAAGAGGTTGAAATAAATAATAAATACATAAATAAATAAAGACAGGCTGTATTGATCTCTTTGTACCTGGGCCTCACATAATTCGACCATTAATACTTTCCAAAAATGACATTTTCCACGACTCATGCATAATTTCTTGTCTCAAATCATTTTAACACGCAAGTTACCCATGTTATTGCGAGATAGTCAGGATAGTATTGCTAACTTTTGTTACTGAACATGTATTTCATAAATTATCTTAAAAATTATAATATCACGGGGTTTCTCTAATGAAAAAAATCAATTTAATATAAAAGAGAATATCCATCATAGAACAAACCAAAAAAAAACCCACAAAAAAGCCAGCAAATGAAAATACTTCTTAATACATCTACTTTAACTTGAAGTCGATCATTGCAGTTACTCAAACTTAAACTACCCATCGCTAGAACTCGACCAACCTCCATGTTATTGCGATATAGTAATTCAAACTTTCTTTACTGAACATACTATTTGATAAATTATTTTAATATCATAATATGGTGGGGTTTTTCTGATGAATAAATGAGTTAAATATCGACAAGTGAATATCTATCAGAGAAAAAATAAATAAAAACACACATAAAAAGCCAGCAAATGAAAATGCTTCTTGATACATCTTCTATAATTTGAAGTCGATCACTGCAGTGACTCAAACTTAAACTACCCATCGCTAGAACTCGACCAACCTCCTAAAAAGGCGTGAATTGTTCATGTTTTACCATAAACTTTACGCACTTTTAGTCTCTAATAGTCGCAGAACGGCTGAGAGCACAGCTGATTTAGAATATTCTCACTATACTATCATCTTTAATTTTTAAGGGGATTAAATCGCCCACTTATTTAGACAACTTTGTTAGTAACTCATCCAAAAATGATGTCCCGACAATGCCATCGACACCTTTTAGCGAAGCCTTTGTCAAGGGTTTCCCGACGGCTTTGCTTCAAACAGTGCCCCATTCAAATCCGGAAACGAATGAATTCAGCCGAAAAATGAGCAGTTTATAAAGTAGTTATAATTTAAAAAGCTGAGCAATTTGGCGACCACAACTAAAGATGGGGCTTAGTCGCTGTGTGATATCTTTTGATTGCTTTTCTCATTCTTCCCTTTTTCTGTCAACACGCGAGGATCGCGGAATTCGGAAGAATATAAACATGTTTGTCAAGAGATTTTACGGCTAATTGCAAGTTCAAGTTGACATTTTTATTTGAATAATTCTGAAGGATTATAGAACAAACTTTTAAAGGAGCATTCAGTAATGGCAACTAATGAAATGGTATCAGTGCATGCTGGGATAAGGCAAGAATTATTTCAATTAATGAAATGGTACCTGAATATTTTTTTCACAAGAAGTTAGAATGAAGATTAGCTGATGAGATTATGCATGATTAAAATCGGAATGACAACATATCGCACCCAAGAACGATATACAGTCGTTCATAAAGCTGGAATTACAGCGCTTTCCATTGAATGAAGAAAAATCAGATGAACAAACTGTGAGAATTTTAGCAAATCGAGCCCTGAGCCGTAATCGATTATGCATGTATTTATTTATTTATTTATTTATTTATTTATTAAAACATATTTAATCAGAATAACAAGATCAATTATATTCAAGGTAAAAACTGGTTTCCATCTTGGTCCTGGAACAAAACAAATGCAAATAGTAAATGATAATTAGGAATAAATAATACTAAATTCACATCACTAATACACATATGGATTAAAAAGCAAAATGTATTAATGGTCAAGCGCCAGAGTGGTTACAGTTACTGTAGTGAAAATTAATTGACGAAGTGGGTTTTTTGTATTGTTTTTTTAACGAATGAATGGATTGGGAATTGTGTAGGGCAGGGGAAAGTCTGTTCCAAACCTTCCCACCGCCGTAGCGAAAGCTGCTTTTAAAAAATTCTATATTTGGTTTGGGTAGAGTTACGTTAAGTGAGTTTGATAATTTAGTATTAAAAGAATGTTGTTCAAAGGCCATGTCAATTGCGTTACATAACCGCACTGGCGCCTGACCATGAATACATTTGTACATTAAGCATGCTAAAAATTGTTGAAAAGAATCATGACGAACCCTTATAATTTTATATCAATCCATTTCTGAAAATTGTATGTATAAAACGTCGAGTTTTTTGCAAGTACGTCACATATTCTGCCAAATTTGCCGACCACATGCATGACATGGATCCCCATTAGCTGAAGAGATCGTGATATCATTGAGAATTTGAAAATATATAACTTTCGAACGGATTTCAGATTTTGCTCAAATTTTCACAGGTTGTTCGGCTGATTTTCATTAGTTCAATGATAACTTGATGACTCCAGGGATAGGTTACCCTTTAACTCTGATAATTTTTTGAGTTCATACGCCCATCCAGGGGATGGAGCTAGTATGTTAATACTCTCTGGATTGAGCCCCCCCCCCCCCCTATTGGTATGCGGTAACCTGTTTCAATTATTTGTGTACATTGTAATTTATGATTTTCTGTTTCGCTGATCAGGCTACTCTGAATAAATACTCGTGAATAAATAAATGAATAAAAAATACCCTCCCTAGCTACCACAGTGCAGTTCACAATCCGCCACCCATCCCCATTAGTGGAAGGATTGCGGACGAAAGTTGGAGACAACCCCCCCCCCCCCCCCCCTCCCAGTTTTTTTGTCAGCTCAGTGGAAAGGTCAGTTGTTGTCGCCTCCCTGACATATTTTGGATCCACCCCTGAAGGAGGGCTGGAGGGTCCTTTCCCCTGTTCTCTAAAACATTAAACTAATTATGAGGCATGAATTTTATGGACGCTAGTTGGTAAAAAAAAATCGATTGAGGAATATTTTATTTCAATTTCGTCAGAAAATCATGATTATTGAATGAAAACTTCCGATTGCACTCTGGTTTGTAAATTTACAGCGATTCTGATGCCAGCATGCATTGAGGCTTGATATTTTACTCGAAAATGTAGACCAAAACTAAATTGTAATTCAATGTAACAATATACAATATTGATCCAGAAGGAAGGAAGAGATCACAAATATATGGGGAAAATGTTTTTCATGAAAGAGGGAAAAAAAAACTTTCCTGTCGATCAAGCATAAAAGCGAGGCATATAAGAATAACAAAACCTTTATATTCGGCTCACTTCCGAAAGTCGAAAGCTTTTCGGTATATAGTCCATGAATATCTTTCATTTTTAATCAAAACATTTACCCCCGTTTGAAAGCTACGTGAATCCTCAAAAGGTGTAAAAATCAGCAGTCCTGGATTACCGGCACACCCGCAGCGCTAACCGGTTTTCACGGGCTGACGCCCCGGTGGAAATGCTCGACAATGGTCATCAAAATGTTGGCCCATATAACTTTGTCCTTACTTACCATTTCTATGTTTAAATGCCTGCTCATACCTTTGCGTTTTTAGCCTGCGTCGGCCCAGCGTTTTTAAAAATTAAAAACGCTCCCTGGACGCACAGCATGCGCACATCAGACGGTAGACTGACGTTAGGCTTGAGTTCAACGAGCGTACGCTAAGCGTCAGTCCACCATATGACCTGCGTATTTCTGCGTCAAGGGAGCGTTTTTAATTTCCAAAAACGCTGGGCGGACGCAGACTAAAAACGCAAAGGTGTGAGTCGGCCTTTCCAGTCAATAATTTACATCAACAAGCCAAGTATATCAGCTTGAATTTAAGAGGGTGAGTCTGAGAGAAAAAAATGGAGGATTTTGAATCAATGAATGAAAAGGAAAAGGTGCTAATTAATTACGCTCCAAGCACCTTCAGTGGCGCATTGTTCCTTGCACGAATTTGGTGTAAAAATTCCTGCTGATCCCGACACCTCTGGGAGGTAGGGTGTGTAGTATATATCCTGTCTTTCATATATACCCCCTCCCGCTCAGCCAGAAAGGAAATGAGATAAGACCGAAAAAATGGAAAATATACATGCGCGCACCCAGGATTTGAAGACCAGTGGGCTTGACTGGTGGCGCCCCTCTCAGTAAATTTGGGGGCCCGGGAGGCTGACAAAAAAAATTCTCCATTTTCTTTGGCGCCCGTTTCGGCGATTTTGGCGCCCCTTTTACCTCAAATTTGCGCCCCTAGCTCTGATCCGGGGTGGAGGCCGGGGGCTAGCGCGCCAAAGTCCCCCCTCCCCCACGGACGGTGCGCGCATGATAAATACAGCATGATACCAGCATATCATTCGCAAGAAAGTTCGCAAAACATTTCAGTGTAAAACAAAAGTAGCATAGAATAGCTTTGATCAATTACCATGACAACGACAATTTATGTGCTACCAGATCATACCTTGGGCCTGTAATATAAAAGATGCAATTAAACTTGCGATAAATATCAATCGTAGGCTATGTCTAGGACAGTATTTGTACCACAGAGATACGATTAATTTTCAATTCATCGCATCTCTTTTATGTTACAGCCCAATACCTGGTTTTATAAGCATGATATTGTAATGGCAAATATTCAAAACTACAAATAGATTAGGTTTCAATTTTGCAACAAATTTGTTGTTGTAAATTTCCTTTTTCTTTTCACAGTGCTTGGTATTGTTGTTTTTTATTCTTGCTGTTAAATCACACCGTTAATATTATGTCAATTTCAACGTAAACCGTAGCCTATTAATGTTGGAAATAGTTGATTATGTGAATGTTGTATGAACACTTGGTTTCGATAGAAAAAAATTGGTAAAAGAGAAACATAACACCTTTATGTTGATGTAAGTGTGCCAAAAATCTTCCTACATCACTTTGATTATATAAGCATTCGCTTCATGCAGAATATTTCATAACCTATCAATTTTGACTAATATGTTGGACATACGGTAGTTTATTACCCAAAATACAAATCCTCCATGCTCTTATATCGAGAAAAACAGTGTAGTTCAACAGACAATGTAAATTGTCACATTTTTGTTTAACCAAATTATGTTGTTCACTCGTCGAAAAATATTGCAATGTCAATCCCTTTTCTCCCATAGACATTCAAAAGATAAACACTTTACATTTTCAAAACTTTAAATAAGTATGTAATGATTTTATAGGAAGAACATAAATGTTTAAAGTGTACACCTTATCTCCCATATCTAGACATTCAAAAGATAAACACTTTACATTTTCAAAACTTTAAATTAGTATGTAATGATTTTATATGAAGAACATAAATGTTTAAAGTGTACACTGTCATCAAACATTTAAACGTTACAAATGTGGTATTAGTATTCCCCATTAATTTGTTTTTTAATTTCTTTTTTATAAGTGCGTATTTTTTTCCCATTTTCCATAATATAATCTTTATCATCCAACTGTTATGTTATAATTTGTCAGATCTGTGATTTATTTTTTTAACTTTTGGTTTGAAAAGCGAAAATATCAAAATTGAGCGCTTTGCAAGGTACGATATCACATATCTCCTCGTGTGAATGTGATACCAATAAAAACTTGTTTTGATATCCACTATTTAATAGTTCGCAGATTAAAAGCCTTTGTGATAAACCGCATACCTTTTGCATTGGGGACAATTTGGAGCTATTTTGTGCTTACTTTAGGCCCATTTTCCGCCTGTTAGTTTTAAATGGCTACCTTTCTCTCCGTGTTCCTTTCAAAGTCGGAAGTTTTGACGCGTACAAAATAACAGGTGTTGCCACTAGTCGGGATATGGCCAGCCAAATATGAATTTGAGTTTCTTGACTAATATTTTTAACAGCACGTTATTTAAAAAGAAATTGATCTAGTCGAAGGATTTGGTAAATGAAAAGATGAAAATCGATTATTCAAATTTATTGCTTTGATTTTAAGCAAATAAAGAGGTAAATCATAAATGTATATATTAGAGTACTGCATGGAGAAGTCAAATTTACTCCCTTCTTTATGATTTTGTGTTGCATTTTTCGCAAATTCATCAATGAAAAAATTTAAATGATGTTTTGTAGATCCGCTTGCAACATAAAGTCATGCCACTTCTAAATTATAAATGAACATCATAGTTTTATATTCAGGGCATTTGCCAACTTTTTTTCCCCAGACATGGTGCGTTCCAATGAATTTCTGCCACGGGATGCATTTATCATCATTTTGGGTTTTTCCACCTTTAATATTTGCACACCTCAGACTCAGAAAGGGGATGTGTTCACACAAATTACATCTTGTCTTTCGATGTCCAAGATACTGGTCAATTAAATTTAGCTCAATTTATTTTGTTTTTCATTTCCAATCAAATCGAATTTACTTGAAATCAGTTACAAAATATAAATTAAATATATATATATAAAAATATTAAAATATTAAATATGATATATAAAATAATGCATGCATTAAAAGGACTTCACGATCAATGAATTCCTAAACGAACATGGTTTGTGTAATTACTGCCATTGACTTTGTGGAGAGTTGTATTATTTGTCTAATTAAAAGATCATTCATGATTTCGTCGTTAATTACTAGGATTATCAATGACAATTTATTGTCTTAGACTGCCTGATAATTTCCCGATTATCAGACTATCACAAAAATTGCGATGCAGCCATTCCATTTTGAATACATAACGACACGTACAGGGGGGGGGGGGGGGGGGGGGGGGGGGGGGGGGGGGGGGGGGGGGGTGGAGGAGGGAGCGACAGGCGGGTGTTGCAGCCCCGCACTTTTCAAAACTTTTCCGCAGTTCTTGAAAAGGAGGTCCATGAAGGAGTTTCATCATTACTAAGTATCAAAGATCAGGAAACCAAAATCTAACTCTTGACTGAACAAAAACATCCTCCCATCTCGATCGGTTGCGGAATTAAAAGTACAAATTGAGAGAAAACGCCCTAGGTGTACACCCCTATTCATGTAAGTGAAATAAAACTGAATTGTCTTCCGTCGGTCTTTGGCTCAAGGCAGTTTTCCTGACGATATTTTCACGATATTTTCCAGGTTCTATTGTTGGCCGCTTGACTGCTGTTGTTATTGAACTAGAATCTGAAAAGTGCACTCACTCGAGGATTTTTTTTTTTCGTTTGCGGTTTTGACGAAATATTGGAGGGGCTGGTCCTAACATCTAATACCGCCTATACGTTAGTGGATCCACGCAGGGCGGCAAAGTCGGGAAGAAATCTACATCGGTCCCTCCACATTGGCTAATCCTGGATCCAGCCATGAGTTTCAAATTAACATTCAGTGGTTTCTTGAATTTGAATAATGGGGCAGGCACTTTTCTGCAAAATTTCAAAACATTGTTGTGCATTCTTGTCATTATCAAGTCCGACGCTCTCAATAATTGTTCCTGGACAATATCACATAGTTGAAACGCTGCTTCTTCCAATAATAATTTTACAATAGCACCCCCCCCCCCCCTCCTAAGAACAAAAAATTGAATAAATAGATAGCGCCTAAGAAGTGTGACACCTCCATTTGATCTTATCTATCATTATTGTGTTTTTTTTTCCTTAGCCCACAGAAATATAGATTATGTAGCCGCTCAGGATTTATGGTGCATCCCGTCATTAGAGGGCGATATTCACCTAAATGATACAGTGACACTTTCAGTTACAAATTGATTTGTTTACAAATCCTGGATATTCCCCTGTAGCTCTTCTCTTAATCTCCCCACACTCACACATGTACATTTTCACATAGAGTTGTTACATTCACGCGAACACACGCACACACTCACCCACACTCGCCTACACCAATTCATTTTTTTTTAACCAAGAAAACATGTATACGCACACACACATTCCCCTCTATTTCATCACTTTCCTTTCTTATAACATGTATAAGAAGGTGATGTTATGCTGAATTTTGATACTCTGAAAATTAAAAAAAATATTTGCCATTCCAAAACCCCCCAAAATTCCACATACATGTGATACTTACCATCCTCAAATATGCATGAGGTTGCTTTTCATATGAATTCAAGTGTTTCATTACAAGTAAATGGATGAGAGTATGTTTATTGTTGTCATTTTTTCTCTCACTTTTGTTCAGCTCTTGTGTTTTTCACATCTTAATTTTTTATCTCATGCATATCTCGGATGTTTGGCAACTCAAAGACGTTCACAAAAGTTTATGCATCTGAAAATGAAATTAATTTTTCTTTTACATTCAAGACTTGATTACCCCTAAAGAAAATATGGTTCGGTTTTAGAAAAGTTAATTTTTCAAAAGGTGTCTGAACCATGAGAACAACAAGCCCAAATTAAATTTTGCATTTTCAAACCTTTGGAATAAAAAAACAGTAATCTTTTTGGCTAATAAAATCTCCAAATTAATGAACCTTATTTCATTATTGGGTTATCTGACCTTCACAATAAAGAACCACATGTATTCTACAGACATTTGAGCCCTTCTGAAAAGAATACATGATTTCAACATCATCATCATCATCAAAATTTCATAATAACATACTATGACCACTAACATACTCTGAAAACTAATATTACTAGTGCTTTGCATCACTCTTCATCCTCCATTGAACAATATAAATATGCAATAAATTCCAACAAATATGTGAAAATGCAATATATAAACCATTTATATATAGAAGACTTTTAATTTCAGGTAACATAATTATCAGAGATGTTCAGCATTTATCGAAATAAAAATCTACAAAATATCAGCTTTCAAATATCTGGCAGTAAGGAATAAGCATATCTGTCCAAAATATGAATTACAAGTTTCCACATTATTTTTCAACAAATCTTTAAAAAAATGTATAACATAACTTATTTGCAAGGTTTAAATAGCTATAGATCTTCATAAAATATATATGAGTTTCTCACATTGACAGAATAATACACATTTATATAGTGATTCTAAGCGCTCTGTGAATTATTGCCCGGTTATAGCATGGCTACCATTCGGCGCTCACTGCATTCAAGGAATCATACAAATAGATCTAATAAAGGAAATTGAGTTGTATTAATCTCTTAACAAATGAAAAAATATGTGTCTTTAATAAAGTCTTATATATCTTGAAAATTGTTACCTTTACATCATTGACAAGAATTTACAAATCAGATAGAAATTTATTAAATTACAGAGCAATGTATAATATTAGATAAAAGTTTGTTAAAGAATTTGGTTGTAACTTGTTATTCTTAGCTACCTTGATTTTTAAAGGATTTCCCTTTTTGATGGACCAAAATTAATTATGTAGAGATTACCAGGACATTTTAAAAACAAAAATTCAAATTTGTATTACATGAGTCTCTGTTGTAAAGCATCATCTTGGGTCATTTAAATGAAATTATCTTTAATGTTGAATTCCATTTTCCATCTTTTATTATGATTTTGATAGAAATAGTCAATAATTCTAGGAACTTTTCAATGATTCAAATAAGTATTTGGCCAAAACATGACAAACTTTTTTTCATTTTCAAAATTGTGTACCTAAATTTGTACAGATCAGCTACCATTATATTCCAGCTATAATGTATTATACAAACGGTTGTATACCACAACAATGCATTTACCCTAGCACACATTTAGCACATAAACATTGAAGAGCAGACATATAATTTAGAACTATTATATTAGTATTATTATGTTTCGTACATTTGATTGTTTTAACTAATGATATAAATGGAGAGAAGAGTATATATATACTACTTTATACAACATATTTAGTATGATAAATTAGTGAATTATGTACTGTGAGGAACTGTATGAGAGAATATTTACACATTGTATGATTTAGAACTTTCTCCTACTGCTTTAATATCTAGTACTTATATGATTTTGAAGATTAATGATTATAGCTATCAATACCAAGAACATATTATCTATCTTCCTATGATGATTAATTGTATGACAAATGATCTATAAAATATAATACATATCATTTTCTAATGACTATAATATCTATGAATAATTTTGGTTTTGATAACAGATGATGTCAATGGAGAGTGAAATACAAATATTAATTTAGTACTACTCTACAGGAAATTTTTAGTACAAAATAAATATACACTGTACTACCTAATCTAAGTATTGTGATAATCTGTATGACATATAATTCATAGATATATGAGTTATGACTCTCTGTAACTAGTACACATGATTATATCAACGGATGACACAAAATAGATAAGCATAAACTACTCTATCAGCGCATATTTTGTACAATAACATATATCACAATTTCTAGGTACTGTGATGAACTGTATGATTGTGTATAAAATAGAAATATATGATTTTGATCTTTCGTTTCTAGTTTTGCAGAATGGATTGAACAAGGTTTCATTTTATTGCCTAAAGCTACATTGAGGAAGCATGGTTTGGTAGAAAAGAAATATCTACTCCTACAATACATATTTCTAGTTCGCCTAGAAGGACTATGGTCAATGAGTGTTTATCTCTTTAAATTATTCATTTGTGTGCAAAATAAATGGCATTGTGTACCTCCAATATTCCTTGAGTAATATTTGACAAAATGTTAAAATGAAATGAAAATGGTAAAAAGAAATGAAAATGTTAAAAAGAAATGAAAATGTTAAAAAGAAATGAAAATGATAAAAAGAAATGAAAACCAAACAATATTTATTCCATCATTTGGCTGACCATGAGAATTCAAATTTGGAAGCTAGTTGAAAAACACTTTCTTAATTCGTAACAAACTATTTGCAAAATATTTACTGATATGAAGTGCATTTATAATTTGAAAAGAGAATATCATCTACCTAGCAGTATTTTACAAAATAATATCAATTTACAAATTATGAAACTCTGTATGAAGAGGGGGCACTTCAAAGAGTATAATTTACACATAATCTTCCTTCCAAATATAATTATCACTTGGAAGAATGGGATTTGTACTGTTTACGTAGAAGTGAAAGAAATGTATTATACTCCTATTGTTGCAGTGCAATTGCTATTTCAATCATTATAACATTATTCATTCATTCAAGCAAGATCTTGCAAATCTACTTGTGGAAAGACATGTATGTAAATAAAATACACAAGAAAATGAATATAAAAGCTTTCAAATACCTGTAATCTGTCATATATTGCATGTAAAATCATCATAAATAAATGGATAGATTTCCACTTTGAGATGTCTTATTAAATGAATATAAAACACATATCATACAATGTTAGAAGTGCGTGCCTCAAAATTAGAAGGTTGTGGGTAGCTACTAACCATACTCTATGTGTAGATACACACAATGGGTGACTTCAAGTACGGTGTACGGTGTGCGGTGTTGGTGTTGGGAGAGCAAAACGGTCTGTAAACCGAGCTCCAACACCGTTGGTCAGGTTACAAAAGTGATACAGAAACGACCGGAAATACGTCAGAATCTTGCGAAGTCTACCCCAAACACAGACAGACTTCAAGTTTGGTGTTGAGGCTGGTGTTGGTTTTGCTGCAACACCAACATCAGCGTTCAACACCGTACTTGGAGTCACCCATTATGATGGATGATCTCTTAACTCCCATGTGTGACTGGAAAACCTGGAATGATACTATTGATCCATTCTTGAAAGCATGCAATTTGTAATGTAGTACTATTATTTCATCTTATAAAATCTGGAGCAGAATTCACCATTATTCTTAATTTATTCTTATTTCACTTGATCCCATCTTTTCAACCCATATATGGTTAAACATTGTTTTTTATGTAATAGATTCCAGAATTGTTTCATCTTTATGCCCAGGTGCATTGCATTTTTCTCTGGAATTTGATATACTAAAATTTGAATATGGTAAATTATCCAGGGGTTAATGCTCATGCCAAGTTTCAGTGAATGAAAATCTGAACACAATGCATAATAACATACATGTAAAAGATTTTGAACTCTGTACTAACTCTCTTTGCATATCAATAACAAGTTCAAACGAATTGAAATATAACTGCATACATCAATCCATTTTGCAACATTCTGACGTTTGAAAGATTTCTAAATCAAAATTAATGATCGCATGATGTGTAAATGATAAATAAACAATATTACTTCTGTATATTCAAATCAAATGCTCCTTCACCTGAATACCCCTGACATAGCAGTGGAATGCATTGCTCTTAATGAACCTATTTCACATGGTAAAAAGAAGGCAGTATGAAATCGGCATTACTTACAGAATTGGCAAAATGAGATACAAAGAGGCATAGTACATACATGAACACATTACTAGAATTCAGCCTCCTTCATTCAATAATAATGGAAGAACAATGTTGGAAAAGGATAAATTCAGCTTGAATCTCAAATAAAAACCTCTAACCTCACCATTTAAACATGTTGTCTTTTCCATGTCTAAAAGGATCTACCCTGTTTCTCAGTTCGTTTGTTTGTTTGTTTTTTGTCTAGACTAGGAATTATATTCTTACATACTGAAGTACTAAGAAATATTCAGTGCAATCATTCTATGTCTGATTGTAGGCCAACTAAGCATAACTCCTCTGTAACAGAGTTATCATGATGAATGTAAACAAACATTGTAGAACTAAATACAACACACAACCATTAAATGGGAAGGATCTAAATAAGCTAAAATATGTATTCCAAAATTAGTGCCACAGTCATGAAATGACACAAGTCTTATCTGATTGTGGTGAACTTTGCAAGGAAAGTTAAAAGAGCAACATACCCAAAGTTTCTCAAACCTGGGGGGAACGTTCTTACTCGTTCACAAGCCCGACCTTTTAGAACAACCTCCCTGAAGACATAAAAAGTTGTTCTACTCTACTGCCATTCAAGAAACTTGTAAAATTTACCTTTTCACTATTTACCTACCCTTATTACTTTTACTCTTTCACTAATTTGCCTTGAGCATTCCACAGAGTGGATTAGGCGCTATACAAACAGCATTATTAATATCATTATCATTATCATTAAAAACAATACATTGGAATTGTAAAAATTTGGATCAGCTTTGTTTCAACAAAATATACATGGAGCGTCAATATCACAACTCCCAAACCTGCGTGACCTTAGCATCTCTAGGCTTCATGAGTGGTGCACTCTGGGAATGCGATGGTGGACTGGGTAGAGGGCGCTCTGGCAGCGGCCTGTCCTCCAGCGGATCAGACATTATCTTGACAGGAGAGCCAATGTCGGTCGGCGAGAGGTAGCCCTGCTCGTCGAGCTCCGGTTCCTCCATGGAGCCGACTAAGGAATGGGAGCCGAACGCGAGGGGGTTGGAGATCATACCGGTCGTCCCCGATTGTTCGTTTAGCATTGATTGCACGGCCATGGCGGAACCTGCCGACACAGTCCTCTGTCTCTTTCCTTTCTCCTTGATTTTATTTCCTTTTGTGCCATCGAGGGGTAGGTCATTCAGCTGACCTTGTGACTTTCTCGTGTAGGACTTTGTTTTGTCCGTGGTAGAAATGCCTTTGACGTCAATTATCTTGTTAGAGACTTTTGATTTCGCTGGACTGTCCCCGCTTTCCTCATCCTGGCTTCTGCTCTTCTGTCGCATCATCTTTAGTCCCAGACCAAACTTTCTGCGTACTCCTGTTACGGGTTTATCTGATGGCTTTTTGGCGGAGATGAAGTGAGTTGAGGTTTCGGAGGCTGATGGGGAATCGTCTGAAAGCAAGTTTGGGTTTGATTGTGATTTTTTCATTTTCTTGGGACGCCCTAGGGTACTGATTTCTGGTTTGCTCCCTGTGTCATCGAGCGGCAATGATCTCCGGTCTGGAGATTTATTTACTGCCGAGAGATCTACAAGTGACTTTGACTTTTTCATCTTGACTCGCTCGAGTGTTCGTGCTTTGAATGATTTTCTTTTCTCCTCCTTCGGCTCGGCTTCAGCCGCCGGGACTGTCCCTACAACCGATGTATACATCACACCAGGTTGAACTACAGCTGAGTGCGCAACGCTCGCAGAGTCCTGCGTGACTAACCTCGCTGTGTTTGGTTGGAAGCTGTTCCTAGCGTTTGCTTGAACAACGTTTGAGTCTACATACCCCTCCGAGAAGGTGCTATTACGCATGACATGATTCTGAACGTTAATCTCCTCTGCCGACGTATTGCTCACTGATTCGTAATCAGTCTGCTGTGTACCCTGCGCAGGGGTGGGTGGAAAAATATTGTTCACTTCCTCGTAAGCAGTTCTTGTTTTCTTGGGGGATACAACGTACGGATTCTCTTCCGTTGGTGGTACTTCATCGCGAGGAAGAGATGGTAACTGCCGACCACTCATCCAGTCTGGCATGTTGGGAGATGAGAGATCGAACGCGAGATCAAGAGACCCGATGTTCGGTGATTGAACAATGTACGCCTCTGGGAAAGGTACGGGGCTACGGACGTTTCCAAGGGAGCAGGATCGTGTGAGGGAGCCATCTGGGTATATACCCTCGTAGTCCACACCAGAATAATGGTGCTCTTTCTCCCCAGAAGACCCCTTGCTCTCTGAGAACCCTCCATCAAAGTACGTGTGTACCAGCGGACTAGGGGGATCGGAGCCATCCCCTCCCCCTGCACCACGAGTCGTTTCCACCATATGATAATCATGATCCTGGATCGTCATTTCCGAAATCCCGCTCTGCAGCGGCGAATTCACAAATCCTCCATTAGACACCCCCCTCGCCCTCGGACTTGGACTAATCAGGGGCGTGTTCTCGTACGTCTGCGTGAGCGTGTTACGGTACGACTGCGGTGTGTAGTCCATGAACTGATAACTTGACCTGTCGCTCGCAGCAGTACTCTGGGTTAGCGTTCGCGGGATGGGCGGATCCCAGCTCATGCGGTCCTTGCTGTCGCGACCGAGCGCCTGCCTCGAGAGTTGATTGAGTCGCGAACCGGACCCCATCTCGGTGTAAGGTAGACTCTCTTCCTCGGCCAATCTCCCTGTCATGTCTGCATAGGGAAGGTTATAGTCTGGATCGACCGATGAGGCGGCACTAGGAGGGCGGGAGGTTGTCTTGGGGGGTAAGGAAGGGGTGCGGGAAGGAACAGGTGGAGCTGCTTGTGTCCTCTTCACGTTATCACTCTTACTCCTGTCTATTCTATGGTTGGATCCTGCAGAAATGAAGCAACAAAGACAAAAGATTTTTAGAATCAAGTAATAATCATAACAGTAGTCTTATTTAGCCAGGGAAAACACTTCAGCTTCTCAAAAAATAATTGACATTTATCTTTTTTTTACCAAGGGTTGTAACTTCAGTTCATACAGGCATTTCTCATAGCAACTGTCTTAATTACCCATGTTAGACACTTCAAATAGTACATGCAATCATCTTTAGTAATTTTCTCATTTACTAAACATACCCCCCTTAGTTTCTATAAACTGTTCTCAAAGTGAGATCCGGATAACATATATTTTGGTCATCAGACTCAAACATGCCTATTGAATTTTAGACAGTCTCCATTAACAATCAGTTTAAATCTGAGATGGGAATAGAATTTTCTTCATTTAGTTGCAGATGAGTATTAAGGTGATAGTGGTAATGTTGACAATAAAAACAATTCTTAGACAATAGTAGAATTACCAGACGAAACTAAACAACTCACCGTCGCGTGATCGGTCCAGCCGATCGTAGTTCTTGCTGCGACCAGGTACTGGGACAGCCGCACTGTGCTGTGTGTGATTGGGGGAGATAGGTCGACCTACACAAGAAAAATAACAATGACTTGAAGTTACAGAGTACTAGAGTATTCATCACAAATTGTTTTCATGTGAACTGGTTCTAAACAATTTCAGGCATACAATGTTTCAGTAGAAGCAGTAATCGATTATTAATGAGAGTTCTTGCTCCTGCCCACACCACTAAAGAGCCTTACACAAGCATTTTTATTACAAGTTTTACAAGTACAGTCAAACCTGTCGACAGAGGCCACCCCAAGGGAAACAGAAAAAGTGGCCTCTGTAGACAGGTGGCCTCTATAGACAGGTTCTATAACATGTATTTTCACCTGGAGGGAATCGATTTAAATGGCCACTATAGACAGGTGGTCACTATAGACAGTGGCCACTATAGACAGGTTTGACTGTATTAACCAATTGATTTCTGAATTCTGTAATTCCGATTGACTTTGTGCAAGGACTACCTAGTTCCAGTTGTCCATGGATTAATAACTAAAGGTAGTGACTTCAAATGTTGTGTTGGAAGATAGAACCACAGAATATCAATTTTGAAGAATTTTATCAATATAGTTCAGAGGCTGAATTTATAAAGACAGTATACAAATAAAAAAAAACAATCTTTGATTGACTGAAATGTAATAGAATTGAAATACAGATCACAGTTTTTTTCAAATCTCACAAAAATATTCTTAATGATGGTAAATATGCTGAAGAGGGACAAAAATGCGTAACATAAAGGTTCTGCTTCAGGTGCTATTCCTTTACATTATCAAAGCAAGTGAAAATACATGTAAGGGAAACCAGTATAATATTATAGCTGATATTTAGGAAAGTAATTCAACACTCTGTTTATATTGGCATGATAAAATGTACAAATATGCTGTGAATAAATCAAATAATATAGATCTTTTTCACACTTATTTTGACATTTAATTAAATGATTTTTTTCCGTCTTGCAGAATAAATCTTTATTTTGGGGCATCTCATCTTTGCACCATGAGCAACCAAATGAATTTTCATATGCAAAAGATGTATTTTACCCAAATATTATACTAATTCAAAAAGATATCATTTTGAATGTAAAAAAAAATGTTTTATTCAGAGATATGCATATTCCATTGAAAATGCTTTTGAACTGAACAAAATAATGAAGTAAAAACTAATGTACAAACTATTCTGCTTGAAATAGTATTTCGGTATAAAGTACTACATGCAGTATTGAACCAACAGAAAGGAAAATTTTTCCAGCTGAAGAAAAATATTTTCATTACAAGCCAAAGTCCAACAAGCTATCACAATTAGCTAAGAAAGTGTATAAACAATTCATCTGGCAATTACAGTGATAAAACAAAGGCTGCATTCCAAATATAAACATTAATCAGATAACACTTGTCTGAACTTTCACAAATGAGTTGCAGCTAACTGATTATCTCTCTAATTAACCCATTCATTCTAACCTGAGCATTACATACACTACTAGTCTCATATGAAAACACAAACTGTAATCAAAGATTTAAAAACATTCTGCAAGCCTCAATGCATTCCAGGGGTTTGTTTTGTGTTATCACAAGGGGCGTCAAGCTTTCATCGTGTGCCCTTGCAGATAAATCTTGAGTGATTGTACACCCACGATTCCCAGGTACTTGTAGTATCCAGTATTAATTACTTTGTTGCAACTCATAGAGTTACTGCATAAAAGATATTTGAGTACGGTCACTGAATTCTCCCTATTGCATAGCTCTCTCCGAATCTGAACGTCTGCAGCGCACTAGTTATTTTGGCCCAGATTCTTGGCACAGGTACTCCCAGTAACATTCGCGCGTTTTCAAAAGTCTATAGGCTTTCTACGGTAAACTTCGTCAGCGGCTTGTAGTGTCATATTTTTTCATCGATTTTTGCGAATAAAAGCATCATTTTATATATTTTTCTTTCATATCTGCCTTTATTTGTTATATGGGTTTCTTTTGCGAAGCGGCACAATGCTGGGCTTCCAACGCAAAACGAAGAAATTACGCTAAATACACATGGATTGAAATTTCGTAGATAGTATACAGTGAAATCAAGATGGATCCCGGAAGAGAGCATGCCAAAGCCAAAGTGCGTGATATCGATATCACAAGGTGATACCGGTTGATATCGGCTATATGCGATAGGAAGAATTCAGTATTCATTACTGAATGACAAGGGACTTTCATTGCAACTCATAGAGTTACCGCATAAAAGATATTTGAGTCCTGTCACTGAATTTATGACATACCACATTTCTAGATAGCTTACAAAGTATAACATTGATCTCTTTCTGGAGTGAAATTTGGAACTGGTGAAAGACCAGTAAACCCTCTCTTAATTCAGGACTAAAACAAAAGTGAGGATATTGCACAGCACAAAGAAGAAACAGTGGTGCAACTGTCTAAAATGTGAAGTGGTCAATCTTTGTAATCTCATTTGATGAGTTTACAACTACACTGTATATATTTACTAATGGAAGAACTATATCCATTGATTAAATGTACAATAACTTTGCATATCAATAAAGCAAATTTCAGAAAGAGAGAGAGAAAAAAAAAATTTGAACATAGGAAATTGTAACAAGGGGATATCCTGGGTGCGTCACATAGTTTTTAAAACCGTGGTTTTCCTGTTTATGAGAAATACAACAATTTAAGATCCTTCTAAAGCTAAAAATATATGCAAACACAAACTAAACCCCCCAAAAAAACATGGACCAAACCAATTAGGCTGTTCTACTATCGTACTGCTATTGGTACATACAGGTCTAACTCTAGCTGTATAGCCAGAAACATATCTGACTCTGTGTTTTTGAGAAAACTGCAAAATAATAATTTGGAAAATTCATGGTGCTCTTCAACCATAAAAGTAGTTCAAGAAATAGTTCAATGATGTGTAAATGATGAAGGTCTTAATAGGTGCATCACATAAGGCCGAGACCACCTGGAAAACTATCAAACATTAACGGTTGGGTCTAGCCCAAAAAATCTTGATCAAAAGCAGAACAATCAGACGATCGGATAATCAGGCAATAAATATGAAAGTTATGAATATTTCAATGATATAACTGAAAAATGATTTTCATGCAATTTGGCTTTGTCTTATCATCTTTAGCTTTCAGATGGTTCTGAGGATATTTCTCGAACAGGAAAACCGCTGTTTGTTACACATCCACTGTATCCCCTTGATATAACTTTCTGTGTTCAAATTAAACAGTCTGTTAAACAGTCTTTAACAGACATTGTGGATACAATATAGATTATAGCATCAGTGCTTTAGTTGTGCATATACAGCAGAAGAGAATTCTTTAAGGTGCAAGGGCTTTTATTCAACCCTTTTATTTAACCCTTAAGCAACTGAATTTCCCATCCTCTTACTCACTGTCCGGTCTATAACCGCCTGCCATTTTCAACGCGCTTTTGTGACCATGGTAAGCATTCTCGTGGGGCTCTGAATGACAAATTTGATAGGTGTGCAATCCTCATGTTCTTAGGAAAATAATCCTACCAGGAAAACTATGAACATGTTCAGAATTATTTCATATTGTCCATAAAAATTTGAGACCGGCAACAATAATGCTACACCTTCTGGTAAGTAATAGGACTTTTGTACACAATCTCCAGTTTCTAAGCAAAAATCCTGAAGTAAAACACAAATGTGAAATATTTTGACATATGGGTTTCTTAGCATTGAGAGAAGATCCCATAGGAAGCAGGTAGTCTTACCTTCAGACCCTCTCCTTGGTAGCAGACCAAACGTTGCTAGTCTCAACCTCTCGTAATCTTGATTCACTATCTCAGCAGCTACTGGACCAGTCTGGTTCTCCGGCTACAGAGTAAAAGAGTAAAAGAGTAAAAGAAAATGAAAGTTTTATTTGACTCCTGAATACCTTGCTTGCACTTGGAATGCATATCTTATTTCAATCCTTGAAGAAGAAGGAACAGGGCCCGATAACAGAAAGGTTTGTGATTAACCACAACTGAAAATGACTGATCAAGATCTGTATTGGATGCGCATTTTGTTCAACCGACTGACCAGTAGAGAATCTGATTGGTTATATCAAATTGCAGACATTTATGTCCGGAAGTAAGCGACTGGAAGAAGAAAATCTTGAGACCAAATTTTTTATTCCAACTTTTATCTATTCTAACACCCATTTACACCGCCTAATTAAAAAGGATTGTGTACTCCAAATTTTTGCATTACACAAAAAAAATTATAGGCTGGCCAATTGATATAAAAATTGTGCCAATTGTGGCGCGCTGAAGAAGAAAAACAATCAGTGTTATGATCTTGATTGATACAATGCCCCAAAAGGTATCAAAGTGAGTCACTATGAGCGGAAGGGACAAAGGACTGGGACAAAGTAACAACTTAATTCATGCATTCACAATAGCTTCATGATTACAAAAGAAAGTCCCAGGTTCAAGTCCTGTTCAATACTTTTCCAACAGAATGAGAAGGATGGAAATTTTGTGTCAATTTATCTATTGTGAATGCTTGAATGGAGGTTGTTTGCTTTTTCCCAGACCTTTGTTCCTTCTGCTCACAGTGGGTATTGCAGTCCTTCATTTCATATATTATTTGGGCAAGAGTACGTTCGCACTGAAAATAGGGCGGCCTTGGACCGAAGTCCCGGGACAATCTCAAGATCTATCCCAAAATATATGTTGGGCCAAGGCAAGCCTAAAAACCAATGTAAACTAGGTCTAAGTTTGATTGCTTTTATTCCTACCTGACTGTTATCTTCATTGGTGTATGTATCGAGAAGGTCGTATATCTCTCCATCCTGACCCTGCACCGTCGCAAACACGTAGTCTGCTGCCCCCATCGGAGAGCTTCGGCCAGCCTTGAATGAGAATCGTCCGGTCTCTGAGCTCTCAAACTCTCGGATACACTTCAGAGGCCACTGTCCCACAAGTGATCTGGTTCGCTGAATATTGACAAATGAAAATGAACTAGATGTCAAGTACTTCTTGGCTGTGCAGTAATGATACATGTCTCCATATTTTTCAAATTGGAGTATACGGTATCTCATGGTCCAATTAATTTCATTTTCTGCCTCATTCTTGCATTTTTTTAAACTAATTGAATACTATAATTTAATGAAATACTGTTTGATGGTCTTCAAGCTATTGCTGCAAATAAAGGGGGGGGGGGGAAGCAAACTGAAGAAGAGACAGACAAATAATAGATGAGCACACTGTAGTCGTTTTGACAGATGGACAGCTGGCTGTTAGAAAACCTTCAAAGGCAAGTAAAGGTTTGTCTAGATTGAATAAAGGAAGGTCATATTAAAATAAACATGCTTTGAATTTTCGGAGTCAACATATATTCTTCTGTCCACATAGATTTTAACTGTGTCAGATTCCCTGTATATGGCGAATTCAGCTAAAAGACAAAACTTTACGCCTTGATAAGTAAGTACACATACAGTAGATTCCTCAATCTCAATACACTTGACATGCTATAATTTTACAAATAACAACATAAATAATTTTATTACAGCAATCTTAAGCCCCGTTCACATAGGGCCCCAGAAGTGACACGATTCAACACGACTCTTTGTTCGGAAGCAGTTAACTGTGAATTAACAAAGAATCGTGTTGAATCGTGTTGCTTACGGGCCTCTTTGTGACCGGAGCCTTAAATCTTGATTTGTAGACAACTTGAATCAGCTTCATCACAAAGGTCTAATTTTTCATAAAATAAAAAGTCACCAACCTTTAGAGCAAGTGTAAGACCCCATTTTGATAGATGAAGGAGGCACTGTGATGCTCTGGCACCAATCCGCCGCATCGATTCAGAATCATCTGGAGAGACCTCAAAACATCTCCCTGCAAAGAATATTTGTTGTTCATTTATATAGCAATGATTTGTCATCAGTCTCAACTAAAGAGGGTGTTGTTCAAAAGTTGAAATTGATCGCAAGTTGCAGTTGATCTGAACATGCCATATCAAAATCATTGGTTCATGCGCGTTTTGTTAGAAGCATATATCATGCGCGAATGAAAATGTGCGCTACAATTTTCAACTGATTTGCAGTTGATTTGCTATCCCCTTAGTGCTGTGGCATGCATTTGCAGAGATGCAAACTTTTAGGACGAGGGATAAGGAGACGAGGGATAAAGTGAATCACCAAACAGCTGATATTTTCTCTTGAAAGAAAGCGAGATTAAAATACCACTACTCTCTCTTTAATGAGAAACAATTTCATTTACTTTAATCGACCTTTTATCCTCAACTTCTATCCTCAAGATCCAGTGAAACCAAACAAACATTGCAAAACTTGTCGAATTGAGTTTTGATGGGAGCTTTCTGAAAAGGCGTTTGCAGGAATCACCGTCCAATATTCATTTTAGATATCATTTTATTAAACCTCGGAAGCCTTCTCCTCAAAGATGATTGTTTGGGGGATACTTTCTTGCACTTTGATGGGGTATTCTTTATGTAGATTTACCTGGAAAGTCNCCAGCAGTTCTGAACTTATCGCGGTAACAAGGTCCGGACAGACGCACGGAAGGACGCACGGACGGACCCACGGACGGACGGATGGACGGACGGACGGACACATGGACGGACGAACGGACGGACAACCCGAAAACATAATGCCTCCGGCACCACCTTACGGTGGCGGAGGCATAAAAAACTAATTGTACATCATAATTTGATGAAATTATGTTGGATGGTCTTCAAGCTATTGCTGTTAAAATAAAACCTGAAGAAGGGGCAGACAAATATTTACATGAGCACATTGTAGTTGGGTGGACAGATGGACAGCTGGCATTTAGAAAACCTTCAATAACTGGTAAAAATATGTATCAATTAAACCAAAGGAAAGTCCCATTGAAAGAAATATGCTTTGAATTTTCTGAGTCAAGATACATGTACATTCTTCTGTCCAGACAGATTTTAATTATGTCAGATTCGCTGAATATGGAACATTAAGCTCAAAAGGGACTCATATCATTGTAACTTAAACACTGATTTTTCCTCATTCACTTTTGTGGTTACCATGGCAACCACAAAATAATAGAATACATAGATACCTCAAAAAGCACAAATCCAGAGAAAACTAAACTTTGTTTTGCTGCAATTTCTTTTGTAATTTGAAGGTAAAAGCATCCCAAATGTCTGTACAGATTCCTTTTTAATTTTTTCTTATTCTTACCCAAAATCATATTTTAACGAAATTGGTCATTTTCTTAGCTACTGTATGAGTCCCCTTAATCTATAAAAACAGCAATCTTAAATCTTTATTTGTTGTTGATTTAAATTATCTTCATCACATTTTTGTATTAAAATAAAACTTCACCAACCTTTAGAGCAAGAGTAAGACCCCATTTTGATAGATGAAGGAGGCACTGTGATGCTCTGGCACCAATCCGTCGCATCGATTCTGAATCGTCTGGAGACACCTCAAAACATCTCCCTGCAAAGAATATTTGTTGTTCATTTATTTAGCAATGATTTGTCATCAG
This sequence comes from Temnopleurus reevesii, assembly GCA_036244855.1. Classification (NCBI taxonomy): domain Eukaryota; kingdom Metazoa; phylum Echinodermata; class Echinoidea; order Temnopleuroida; family Temnopleuridae; genus Temnopleurus; species Temnopleurus reevesii. Next base: position 6,284 of record BQKZ01005877.1, on the reverse strand, counting down.
TCTCAACTAAAGAGGGTGTTGGTCAAAAGTTGAAATTGATCGCAAGTTGCAGTTGATCTGAACATGCCATATAAAAATCATTGGTTCATGCGTGTTTTGTTAGAAGCATATATCATGCGCGAATGAAAATGTGCGCTACAATTTTCAACTGATTTGCAGTTGATTTGCTATCCCCTTAGTGCTGTGGCATGCATTTGCAGAGATGCCAACTTTTAGGACGAGGGATGGGGAGATTAAAGTGAATCACCAAACAGCTGATATTTTCTCTTGAAAGAAAGCGAGATTAAAATACCACTACTCTCTCTTTAATGAGAAACAATTTCATTTACTTTAATCGACCTTTTATCCTCAACTTCTATCCTCAAGATCCAGTGAAACCAAACAAACATTGCAAAACTTGTCGAATTGAGTTTTGATGGGAGCTTTCTGAAAAGGCGTTTGCAGGAATCACCGTCCAATATTCATTTTAGATATCATTTTATTAAACATACCTCGGAAGCCTTCTCCTCAAAGATGATTGTTTGGGGGATACTTTCTTGCACTTTGATGGGGTATTCTTTATGTAGATTTACCTGGAAAGTCTGTTCTGAGATTGGTCTGGATCTAAAGATAGAACACCAATAGATCCATCACAGTCTGACTTTCAGCTATTAAAGAACCTCCATGTTGACTTGGATGTCTTCATTTTAAAGATATGCTTGTTCGGGGGATACGTTCTAACACTTTGATGGGGTATTCATTTAGTAGATTTACCTGGAAAGTCTGTTCTTAGCTGGGTCTGTATCTGAAGATAGAACACCCATAGATCCATCACAGTCTGACTGTCTGCTAAGAAACGCCATGTTGACTTGGAGGTCTTCACTTCAAAGATGTGCTGCTTTCCGGATGGATCATGCTTCTTATCTATTCTGTACCAGGGTGCTAACTTCAGGCTCGCTGCAAGAAAATTTATGAAAATTTCAGCACTTTAAACAATGAAAACATAGGAGCCTATCCATGATATTTGTATCCATTAGCAATAAATTCATCCGTAATGTGCTGCACTTCACCTAGGTATAATACACTGTAAGCATCTAAAAGGAGACAAGCATGTTCCAGTCAAACAACACCAAAGAATGTGAGTGTCTTCCTGGAATGCTCCTAAGTGAGTGATGAATTTGCATAGACTAAATTGCATGAGTGAATGGTCAAATGAAATCACTGGGGTGATAAATCAAACATTTGTATTTAAAATTATTATTGTATCAGTCAATTTGACAGACTATTGAATTTCAACAGAATTTGGGAGCTAAACATAGACATTAATAATCTACAGTAATAAAACATCTCGTTATCGAAGAGTTGAATTATCTCAAGATGAGTCTAAAAAATGGTTTTAAACGATGAGACTATATCAGCATTCAGATGTCTTGGGAAAGACTACCAGTATTCAACTTTGAATACAATATAATTTCCTGTAAATTCAGATTCTTTCTTCCAAACATACAAGCTAATATGAACCTTGACATTGTAGAAGTAGGACGGTATTTCTCATCAGATAAAAGAATGCAACATAATAACTTCCTTTAATACAAACGTTTTATCTCCTCACCTTTAGCGCTAATCTCTAAAGTCAAGAAAATATTTCCTTGTCTGATCACATGATGTAGCATTCACAAACAAAACACATGATCTCAAGATTGTTTAGTTCAATTCAACAGAAGTATCGACACATTTATTTGATATGCATGCTTCTAATCTTGAATAACAAAGTAACAAAGTAACAATTCATGGGAGTTTGAACCAAAATCTGAGAATCTGCTGAAGAGCATAACAAATTATATGTATTTGTAAATGCAATAAAATTTATGCTTCTAATCTTGAATGAAGAAGTAAAAAAGGATCAATCCATGGAAGTTTGAACCAAAATCAGAAAATCTGTTAAAACACATATGAATTGCGGTAGTTTTGGTAAATTTTAAATAAAGGAATCTCTGATTTGGTATCTTTGCCTATATGTGATGTCATTATTGACAACTCACCATCAATTTTGTGTGAAGAATTGGGTTTTTCCTTTACACATTTATTTTTAAGGAAAAGTATGCACAGGGAATAATTTTTCAGGATAGCGCATCACAATTTGCTATGCACTTTTAGTATGATTGCCACATAAAAGACATTTTGTCTTGCACATTTTTCATATAGGACTGTACAGTAAAGTATTGGAAATGTTTCCTGAATGTTTATAATTGTTATCATATGAAAAGCAAAATTATTCCATGATGTACTTTATGGATAACTGTTTTTAAATTACACAGGGCGGCAACAATTTTACTGAGGTAATATCATGACTACGTACTAGTCATTTGAAACTCATGTAAAAAAAAAAATTGATTTTGTCGAAAAGTAAAAAAATGAATGGGGATTCGCATTTTTGACATCAAAGAACAGGAATGCCGGGGTTGTTAAATGGTCTACGGTTTGTCGCTTGCCTCGGACAGCATTTAATTTCTCACAGAACTTTATTTACCTCGAGGCTTCTTAAAGTTGCAAGCCACATCTTTATCAAAAACTGCAAGCACTGCGACATCATGGTTATCTTCTGTCTCCTTCAACAAGACGACATAACGCTTCTTCCAACTCGACGATCGATTCAAGAAATTCTTCTTCTTGGCAGTTGTCTCCGGTTCAGCAGCCTTCTTCAGCCAGCCCTGCAATTAGAAATACAAAACGAGATGTATTATGTTTTAACAGGATAGAAAAATTTGGAAATGAGTTCAGACATGGTTGGAACCTTAGCCAAGAATGATACTTGAGATCCAGCAAAAAGCCTAGGTATTCATGTGTGCATGTAACCTTAAGAAACAACAGCAATCATATTATATAAAACATATTAAATAAAATATTACAGACTTAAAATCTGCTCCATGTGTACAAGTACTTATTCTTATTCCATTGTATGAAACAAAATTCTAAAATCACATATAGAAAATTATGGTGAAAAATAACAAAGCAACTCATTTACATAAATGATCACATGAGACACAGAACTCAAGGAGAAAAATAGCAATATATTTAATATAGAACGAAAAAAAAACCCGGGTACTTTTTAATTTCGAGACATAAAGTGCAAATTATTAATTTTGATTGTTCTCATTTTTTGCTAGATGTGACTGATGCTGTGCTTTCAGTTTGATGAATAAGACATTTATTCACCAGTGGCAGAGATCAATAGAGATAGAATTATATAGATTGCTGTAAGAAAAACATTTGTGAAATATATGTAGTATGGGACCAAGAAAAACATCATATGATTTTTTTTCTATAGGATATAGACTAAGAAGCTCTGGTCACATGAAGTTGCTATTGACATTGGCACAGTCCAATAATCACTTATAAAAAGAGTGGATTATGAAGGTTGAGTAAAAAGGTCCATTATTCTTGGTGAATAGACAAAATAAAAATCAAATGATTTACTTGTGAAAAAAAAATCACCACAATAATACCCTGCTGGAAATTTCAAGGCTGTAGGAAATGTAGTTTGTTATTGAAGACTAAAATCTATTAAATGTACTGTAAATTCAAGTGCACATACACTGCATCGATGTGTCATAGAGGGAAATTAAATCTCCTGCTCTTTCAAACATTCACAAAAAACTACAGGATAAAATGCATATCAGAGGCAAAACTTAAGTTTCCAAATTTTCTTGAGAAGTTCATATTAGGTCCTACATGTATTATGAAGGCAAAATACCCATTGGGTCCTGAATGCAATTTAAGTCTCTTGATGTAAAAACTTCTGGTGTTTAGAAAAAAATTACACACATGTACATTTTACAACAAACATTTCCTTTCATAAATTAAACTGTGTATAATGCATACAGAGTTGCTTTTGTCTGAATTCCTGAGAAAAATATTAGTCCAGAGCTGTTGCGTTGAACCCTGACAATCAAACAGAACCATTTAAAAAATTCAATATGAGGAAAGTTGGGTTACCTTGAAGTAAAAACAATTTGGATAACATTTACACGGCTCGTATTCCCCCCTCACACGTGGCGCCATTATACTCCTCGCTCAAAATGAAGAAATATTCCAAATAAATGTCTACAAGAAGTTAATCCTCTGTCTTTGTCACAGTAATCCTGTATCATTCCAATGGGATCTAACTGCAAACTGCAACATTGTTGACATGTGTTTCAGCACGCCTGAGCCTAATTATCCCAAATATAACAATGTGTTCAGTTGTTTACCGCACATTGTTCTTTTATTCTCAACATCTAATTCAAGGCTAATTGTGAAATTATCTGGAAATTGACAATCGGATGCTGAAGTGGGACGTCAGATTGTGATCTTTTTCCTGCATTTCCTGTTTATGGCTAATGGTAGTGGACTATACTTTAGCTTTATAGGTCAGGCTGTGAGTCAGTAGCAGAGGCATTGTCTCTCACGGCCTTCAACAGCCGACGAAAAATTCAGGGATTCAGGATCTAGATGCAGGAATGTCACAAAGACAACAACAGAGATTGAATCATACATTTTTAAAGTACAGAAAACATTTTGTATAAAATTTTGTAAAAAAAAAAGAAATTAAAGACCAGAATTATTACAATACTGATCAGAATTATATTTGTCTGCCTGCTATCAATATGAAGCTCAGAACAAAATATATGGCCCATTGATCTGACTGTGATTGCATTGTTCTGAGCTTTGATAACAGGTAACAAAAAAACCTTCCTCCCAATGATCCCAATCTGGTCAGTGTTCTTAGCTTTATACTAATAACATGAATCTTAGTGTATCCATATCATTTCTAAGTGTATAAAATTGTTTCTTATTTTATAAATCATATCTCACAGTGTATCATTTCTGTATAACTATATGCTTCTCATCACAAATCCCAAGTAGGGTTCTAAAGGCCTGTAAATAGGTTCTCTTTCAACTGTATTGTACTCGTGAATTTTACAGTATTTAGAGAGTTTGAAAAGTGCATGATGCACTGACACTGCAATAACTGTAAGCAAGTTAAAAATTGCCAATTTAAGGATTTCTGACCATTTTAGTGATTATTTTCTTTACAAAAATTCTCTGCATCCAGCGACAAATGGCGATAGAATAAAAATGGTCTGATCTAGTGTAGAATTTATTTCTCTTTCTGCTCGTACATCAGGTAATTTTTTAGCGCACTACATCAAAAGTTATTCAGTTCAGTTCAGTTCGACTTTTCCATCAATCATAAAAATCAAATACAATGGTATTTACAATGTAAAAAAAACATGTTTAAATAAATTGTTTACATTTTGATGACAATAGAAATTGGACCAATACACAAAATGTGTTCTATCGTCCTGAAAGAGTCTACTGCACATCTTGGTGTATGATAAGTCTGAGCACTGTCTTTGCTTCTATGTCTTCTCCGAAGATACTCAGCAAGATGGGATGTCCCCGTAATGTCCCCGTACTGTCAAGGAAAACTTGAGTGCTTGTATGCAGTGATTACTTGTTGGTGTTTTCAATAATGAATCAAGGAAAATGAAGGGAAATTTAGGGGAGTGCATTCCAGGCAGCCACTGTCCAGGGAAAGTATGAATTTACCCATTTACTACTGGAACTGGTTAGTCCCTACACAAAGTCTATGGCCCGTATTCCGATAGCGAGGTTTAAGTTAACCCTGGTCTAAATCTGTGGTTTAAGTATGTAGAGCCAAAAGAAGCTTGAATATATGATAGTCGATGTTTAATTTACAGCACAGTTGGCACTCATATTATTTAAAACTGTCTCAGAATAAAAACTTCAATTTAGTTTTCTACATTATTAGAGTATGGGAAAAGAGAGCAGTTAACATACAAATTATTTACAGGTGTATTGTAAATAAAATTTTGGCACTTTTAGCTACCCATACTTAAACCACAGATTTAGACCAGGGTTAACTTTATAAACCTCGCTATCGGAATACGGGCCTATGGGAATAACAGAATTTAGTATTCCATGGTTAATGTACATGTAGAGATGTGTTCGACAAGGAATACTTGTAAGTCAATGCAAGCTGCTACCTGTCCGTACGTAGGTCGATTATATACTTTTGCCCTGAATCCATAAACATTTACATTAAAAATCTGGATTTTTATCGTTTACATTTTACAACTTAAAGGTGGCATACTGGATCTGCAAACTTTTTGAGAATCCTTGAAATTTACTCCATTGCTAGATCATGACATCCCATTACTCTGTACAAAATTTCATTATTTTATGATGAGTAAGTTTTTAACAAAGAATGAAAATCTGATACCCTTTTTGCACCTCGGTCA
>BQKZ01005875.1:22828-40387 GCA_036244855.1 Temnopleurus reevesii | reverse complement strand
AATACTATCATTCAATGACTTGAGTAGCTTAGATTTCTGTTCTTAAGAGGAGGACATGTCAATATATAATAATTATTGCTTTTCGAAATCATATCAGAAATGGTCGCATGTCGTAAGTTGGTCCAATTTCATTAACATGGTCAAAAAGGGAAAAAAATGATTTTTTGATATGCTGTATATATTGATATTTTCTGAAGGTTAACCCCATCTTCAATCTTCAAAACCATTTTATTTTCATAATAAGGCTTAATTAACGTTCATTAATTGTACACATGTCTATGGAAATAACAATTTTTAATCGCGTTTTTCTCAAAATGGACTAGATTTAATGAGAATGCTGTAGAATTCTTTTTTTTCATTGGATTTTTCTCAAATTTAGAGGATAATGTTGTTAATATATTTAAATTGGAAATGTGCAATTTAAAAGATCAAGCACTATTCATAACTTATTGTAATTACTTAATGAATTTTAACAATATTTTGTTGCGTAAATTATCATCTTTTTTCTTATTCACATGGTAATTACATTGATTTGTAAGCCTGGATGAAATATAAAACAAAGAAGTCTCCTCAGATATAGTAAGGAAAAGGGTTGTTCCACACAAATGGGTCCCTCTTTGAAATATTACCAACAATGAGATTTGTTTAACACCAATTACAACAACAGTTTACTGCATTGAAAATTAAAAAAAAATCCGGAATGTAAACAATACTGTACAATTACTGGATAGGCATGAAGAATTCAAAGTAACATTTTCCTTTACAGCTTGTAAAAGCAATAACATGTTTGTTCTTTAAAACTCAATCAATACACCTTTTACAGTTTACAGTTTGTCCAATTCATTATTACAATTCATATGCAAGAATAAGCTTGTGATTGTACAGTTATGACTGCATGCGATTTGTGCAGGTTCCACATCCGCCTGCTCCTACTGACATTTTTTTTTCTGGAAGTTTAGTTTTTTTTTTATTGTTTTGGATTTTTGTAGCCCCATCCCTTAGCTTCAAAATGAGACCTTAAATAGCTAAATTGACAAAGGGGTTATTGAATGATACCGTTTTTCATTTTGCAACATACGCAAACCTTGTCAACTGCCATAGACATTGCATTCGTTTTGTACCTCCACATCCGCCTGCTCCTCCACCCCTGCTTTGTCTAGTTAAAACTGCTCCTATTTTTTCATCTAAGCTCACCTTCCAATTATTTTTATCACATGTGTAGTCCATTTCATTAGCTTCAAATTGAGACCTTAACTAGCCTTATTGGACAAGGCATTCTTGAACTACAATCTTTTTCCTCTCGCAACGCACGAAAAAATGTTAATCCTCCACCCTTTTTGCATGCCCAACTTATGACATGCGACCAAATCTGATATGACAGTTTTTCATTATGAAACTTTTTTTCTGAATTAGATTTAAATCTTCTGTTTGATAATTTGTTAAATGCGATAAGCCAGCTGTAGATATTCAGTCATGTTTTTATCAAAGTACGTCACCCTTAATCAACATTAATCTTGTGATTTTCCAATTGCATCCTTCTCTTTGTGTGACTCCTTTAGTAAGTGGAAGATCCAAGAAGCAGATTGCTAAGATGATCCGCAAATGGGAATCAAAGAAGTGACGACTCTAACGCTCTCGACTGATGGAGTAGACGTTATCTCTACAAGATCATTCATCATAAGAACTGATACTACCTGTACGTAAAAAGGTTTTTAGAATCTTTATTCATATGTTGATGAGACACCAAAGATTTTTTGATGGTATCAAGTGATCATTCAGCATAAGAACTGATACCAGTCGCGCGTAAAGTCGTTCTTAAAGTCTTTCGTAGCTTGGTGAAAGACTGCCCTGATTGTAAGTTTAGATCTATCACGGCGGGAATGTTGACAAAAGTTTTCCAGACATTTGCACAAATTCGTCACGAAGAATGAACGAAAGTTTCACGAAGCCTCTTCAAAGTCTTCACGAAATCTGCTCAAACTCTGCTGGGAATTCAAATGTTATCCAGTAAAAAAGGCACTTCTGTGCATGCCACGAGCTAATCATCAGTGTTGAACTTATCATGTTGTAATGTATTTCTGTATAAATCCTGTGTGAGGGATGCCATATTTTTCCTCTCCATGTTTATTATCATGTTTATATAGAATGGAATGATACTTGTTATATGCTTGCTACGATTTCAACGTGTTGAATTTTGTTGGATCCTTTCACGATGGGCCATAATTGGTTAGAATTGTGCCTTTACTTCTTTGCTGGCCTCTTTTTTCATGTCTGTTGATTATTGCTATCATTATTTTATGACTGTGTATACGTAGGAATCTTTGAACAAATTGAAAAATAAAATGATTTGTTTGGATCTTAGATAGTTTTGAGGTGCAACGCATTCAGACTTAGGATGAAGTTGGCTTGTCATATAATACAAAATTACGCATACATGTATCTAAATATATTACATGTGCTAAATGTCCATTTGTTATACAAAATGCAGTTGCGAAGTTTGTGTATATAAACACAACAAAAAATTTTATACCCCAATATTGAAAGTATTTTTTTTTTCTAAATGTATGTCCAGGGTTTAAAGAAATGCATTTTCCCGAAATGAGTGAACATCATAGTTATCCTACAGAAAGGCCATTCAATGAATTCAGGGAGCAATTATGATGTTTTAAGCAATTGTGTAATAATTTGTAATATTTTGGGTGTTCTAATTTGCTTCTACATGGAGAAAAATTAACGATACGCCGTTGGCATTACATCACGATCATTTGAATGATCCCTCATCCCATCTGCTTTTTGACTTGATTACTTTGAACATTGATTGATTGGTTTTCGGTTGATTATTTCATATCATTATTTTTCTTTATTATTTATTAGTGGAATTATTCAACGATGGCCATGTTGTTACTTTTTGGCTTGAAGATGTCTTTCATGTTAGAAACATATTGAGGAAGACATTGTGTTATTTCTTTCTCTCCACCCTTTGATTATTTCTTTGTTTTGCTTATATATATGCTTATATGTCAACGTAATTTCCTTGGCATTTTTTTCACTTCATTTCATTCCGCACTTCTTTTGTGTATATAAACAGTGTGACCTTTTCTGTTTATTTGAAATGTGATTATGACATACGTTCAAATATTGTGAACTATTTCATACATTCTGTATGAAATTGCCAATCGGAACTGTACATAAAACAAAATAGCAAATTTAATATTTGAGTGTATTTTTGTATATTAATACTATTTGTTTCCAAAGTAGAAGTGGTACTCGGGTGGTCACAGACAAGAGGCCGAAACAGTTTAGTCTTCCAATCATCAATCCGAAATTCAAATATTAGACGTTTTCTATTCAAATTTGATTATAGTATTGTCACACATTCTATCCACGTGGCCCGAGGTCAATGGGGTCATGTAAACTAAAATTCCACCTGATGTTTTACCCCACCCGATGTTAAATTCCAATTATGTATAAATGTGCTTCCTTGTTATTAGATTCTTCCAGTTGCTGTTGTTGTATGACAACAAATTTTACATATCATCATATTGTCTTTACTCCCATGTATGGTATTTTGAAAAAGTTTATACCACGTAGTATATTGTGATTGTATAACTAGTTGTACATATCAAATATTACATGTTTTCTATTCAAATGTAATTGAAGTATTGTCACACATTTTCTGACTTATCTATCCAGGTGGACGGGGTCATGTAAACAAGATATTCCATTTGATGTTTTACCCCACTCAAGGTGAATTCCAATTATATATACATGTGCTTCCTTGACAACACATTTTACATATCATCATATTGTCTTTCTTCCCATGTCTGGTATTTTGAGAAGTTTATACCACTAGTGTTGTAAATATCAAATAGTTCGCATTTGGAAAGCCTCTTCAGCATCTTATCTTGCATTGTATTTAAACCATTGACTACTGGAACAGGCAGACCATGCATAACGTCTATGTGGGTGATAGACATTAGAAGTTAATGGGTTAAGGTATGTTTAATAGTATTTAAACAATGCCTCGCATTCATGATTGATAATTCTGATTACATGTCTATAGTGTTGCCTATGGCATAACATGCATTACGACAGTTTGTTTATGATAAAGATGACATACTGTGTTGTTCCTGCAATTATATGCATTATATTCGTCTGTTTACTATGATAAGTGCGTTGTAAATGCCATGACAGGAATTTCTGATTGTGTGTTTATATAAATTAGTGCACTTCTAATGCAGTAAGGAGCCATGTTGTTTGTCTGTTTATATTAAAAGACTGCATTTAATACAATTATATGTATATCCGATCGCCTGTTTATATCAAAGTGCCCCAGTATTTACAGTATTTATTGCTGCTTATCTTTTTTTATATTGATATTGATATTGATATCATATTGATATCATACATTAAGCTCTTAAATAGCTTAATAATATCATAACATGCACTTCTGAATGGCTTCCCCTATTTCTGTTGAATGCATTTTCTTTGCTTGTTTGTAATAAGCGTGTTATTAATGCCATAAAATCCAATTTGAATTCCCTGCGTATATCGATAACAGCTTATAAGTATCAAACTTTGTATTTCTTAGCCGACCTGGTAGGTAGGTTTTTAATGATGAAAGCGTTGTAAATGCTGTACTTTGCATATTATTCATGATTGCATGTATATAAAGCTGATCGACGAATTGTTTTAATTTCAAAATATCTATTTCTCACCGTCTGATTATATTGATAACAATGTTGTTAAGTGTGTTACCATTGCCTAGATCAGTGGATGTAAATGTCTAATCGCCTGTTTAATTTTGATCGTTAGTTTATATTAAGTATTGTTTATATCAATAAGTGCATGTCTAATGAAATGAGGAGCCACGTTATTGTTCGTCTGTTCATATTGAAAAGACTGCAGTTAATGCAGTAATATGGATATACAATCGCCTGCTTATATCAAGTAGTGCACTGTCAATGTCCCAATATGCATTTCTGCTCATCTGTTTATATTGATATTGACATTGATATAATATTGGTATGATTACAGTGCTTAATAATATCATAGCACGCAATTCTGAATGGCTCCCTCTATTTCTATTCTATTGAATGCGTTTTGCTTGTTTGTAATAGGCGTGTTAATCCCATAAAATCCGATTTTAATTCCCTGTGTATACCGATAACAGCTTATGATTATCAAACTTTTGTATTTGTAGTTATCGTTTTTTTTTTTATTAGTAACTACGTCTCGGCAGCTTAGCCGACCTGCTAGGTAGGTTTTTAATGATAAAAGCGTTGTTAATGCTGTACTTTGCATATCATTCATAATTGCATGTATATACAGTTGATTGATGAAGTGTTTTAATTTCAAAATATCTTGTTCTCACCGTCTGCTTATATTGATAACAATGTTGTTAAGTGTGTTACCATTACCTAGATCAGTGGATGTAAATGTCTAATCGCCTGTTTAATTTTGATCGTCAGTTTATATTGAGTGTTGTTTATGCCACAATATCCGTTTTTGAGCCTCAGTTTGTATTGAGTATTGTTAATAATGTACCATGATATGGTTTTCTAATAGTCAGTTTAATAAAAGTGTTGTATATGTCACAATATATGATAGTCTGTTTATATTGTGCGTTGGTGATGCCATAGAATACGTTCATGTCTTAATGTACATTTTGACCACCATTTTATATAATATATTATAAACTGTTGCTAGTGCCTTAATATGTGTTTTTGACTGTTAGTTTAAATAGGCGGGTTTAACTAATAGATGCAAATTTTATGCTTACATCCAACACCAAAATTGTTCTTGACAACCCGAAAAATTGCCCGAGGCTTGCCCGTGATAGCAATAGGCGGGTTTACTAATAGATGCAAATTTTATGCTTACATCCAACACCAAAATTGTTCTTGACAACCCGAAAAATTGCCCGAGGCTTGCCCGTGATAGCAATAGGCGGGTTTACTTATATATTCAAATTTATGTGCGTTTAACGTAGTTACGTGGTATTCCATAGACCGATTGATAACAATAAGACTACAATAATTGGAATCCAGTTTGCATACATTACTTGTTGCTATGTCGGGCAAGCCTCGGGCAAGCATTCGGGTTGTCAAGAACAACCTTTGTGTTAGAGGTATGCATACAATTTGCATCTATTAGTAAACCCGCCTATTGATACTAACCATTTAAAGGTATACCGCGTAACTATGGAGGTTGGCAAGAAACATATATAAATTTGAATCTATAGTAAACCCGTCTAATAGTTGTTGTTAAAACCATGTTATACTTTTTGATCGTCTGTTTATAGTTGGCGTTGGTAAAGCCAACATCATTGTTGATGCCATAATGTGCATATTTGACGATGATATTTGACCGACTGTTTAGATATAATTATTGAGTGTTGCTAGTGCCTTAACATGTACTTTATGACAATCAGTATAATTGTCGAAACCATGTGACTTTTTGATCGTCAGTTTATAGTTGATGTTGGTAATACCATAATGTACATTTTGACTACCAATATGCCTTTTTTACCTTCTGTTTTTTTTTGGTGTCGTTTAGGCCACATTATAATGATTGTATATTTACAATTAGCATTGTTGACTCCATAACATGGATTTTTTTTTCATTTACAATTTATATTTAATGCATGTATGAATGTAGTTAATGTCATGATAAGCTTTTTGACCGCCAGTTCATTGTTTATGTTGTTCATGCATAAATGCACATTTTGGCCACCTGTTTATCACCTGTTTATAATCATTGAGTGTTACTAGTGCTTTGAATATGTATTTTTGACAGTCAGTTTAAATTGAGTATTGGTAATACATGTACTATAATGTGCATTTTTGACCGCCAATTTATATTGGGTGCTTTTGAAGCCATGATATGTTTTTATCGTCTGTTTTAGTTGGTGTCGTTAAGGCCACATTATAATTATCGTATATTCACAATGATCGTTGTTGACTTATTAGCATGCATTATTTCATTGTCAATTTATGTTGGTAATTGAATTTTGGTAAAGTCATAATAAGCATTTTAACCGTCAGTTTATTTTTGATGTTGTTTATGCCTTAATATTTATTTAGAATGCCTGCTTATAATTGCGTATTGTTGAAGCCATAATATGCTTTTTGATGGTCTGTCTATATTGAGTGTTGTCTACGCATGATTTTTATACATATAAAAACAAATGTGTACAATACTAATTTGTTTACCCTTTTGTCAAAAGAAAAGCAAATGAACGAGCAAAGTGAGCGCCCCCTTACAGGATCTAGAAAGAGTTTTCCATCGTCAATTATACGGGCTGTTTTATATTGCATGTACGACGCCATTTGTATCAAGTCATCTGACATATTAAACTCCCCTTTTCCCATTTCTGCGATGATTAGTGATTATAAGCAATGGAAGACCTTTTTTCTTGTGATGGGACATTAACAATTTTGTTTTTAATTATTATTCACCACAATGTTGCTTTCGGGCTATCAGAGCTCGATTCTTAATATCAAAATTACTATCGCAAAAAAAAATCTCCTACGATTAAAGACTAGAGATTGCCGCCCAGCCCCAAACCCAACCCACCAACCAGCAGCTGTCTGAGCATGCCATGGTTTTGTCTTATGCGCTCAAAAAACTGATTGTTACTTTGATTATTACTTTTGTTATTATCATTTCTATCATGCCATGTACTTTTACTATCATGTCTATATTGAGAGCTGTATTATGCCATAAAATGCATTTCTAGTTGCCTGTTAATATTGATAAATATGTGATGTCATGTCATGGATATCAGAGTGGTTGATAATCTTTCTTGCTTACAATAATTGCCCATTAGGCTCATTTACCCAGTGGAGTATGGAAATAATTGACAATCTGTAACTGTCATTGAATTTGGATTGAAATAAAGATAAAGATAAATTTAAGTTTTCATTTCATGACACTTGTGTTTATTTTATTTCATAGTAGCTATAACAATGTCTTAAAAAATATAAAAAAACTTCTGTAAACTAAATATGTATACACAATTATCATTGCATTAAAAATATTTATTCTAGTAAAAGTGACACTAACATGGAAACCAAATATAACGAGGTGCTTGGTACCATCAAGAATACGTTGTTACAGTAGTAATATATTTATAGCAGAGACAAAAAAAATAATATGTTATCAAGAGCTGGGACTATTTTTCTTTAACCTGCAGCTTTATATTATTTCGTTTTATCAGATCTCTTTATGACGATTTTCTACTGTATCACAGTGATAAAAAAAGTCATACAGGACAAATAAACATTAAATTCTTCCTAGAAAACATAGGAGATTATTTTATTATTGTTTCACATTCATTATGGGCTCAGATTCAAGGATAAGTTGTGACGTGAGGTACATCGTATAAACACAGAAATCTATTAAAATCTATTATGTGTGAAAATGATATCTATGTATTTCATATGCTCATGCAAAAAGTTTAATTTGGATATTTCTAGAAAACTGGAAACGTCGTATAAAGGTAGATATAAATATTCCAATGTTATTCCCAACCTTTTTTTTGCGTAGTGTATAATACAATTAGGGTATAATACAATTAGGGTGAAATATTGAAATAGTAGTAAAGCAGTATAGAAAGAAAGCGAGATAGGAAGACAGGGAGAGAGAAAGAAGAGGGAGGGGAAAAGAGAGTGATCGAGAGGGGGACAGTGTAAATGAGAGTTGTATAGGAAGAGAAGAAAGAGTCCTACGTAAAGTTAACGAATCGGAGATCATAGCCTACTACTATCCTCACAAAACTAATATACCGTACAGCTTTTCAATCTTTGTAATAGCGCATTACTCTAAAATGCGTGACTGTATGAAGAATACGGTATGTAAGTTTTTAACTACAACGTCGCAAGTAATTACAAATCAACTGCAAATAAGTTGCACATTGGAAAGAGAATTATCTTGACAAGAGGCCTATACATTTTTGACTGAAGATTTGTCACTGGAGATTCTATTTATATTGGTGGACCATCAAAGTACATACGGATATGGAAAATAAACTCTTTCTCTTTATTATTAACCGTATCAGACATCTGAGCCATGTGATTTTTACACTTTATTGCCCCGTAAAAGACAGAGCGGTCCATAAATTACTTTATTGCCCTCGGTCAAATGTCTATGGGATTTTGCGTGTAAAAACAGCGGGCAATAAATTCACATGCGAAATACGCGGACCGCGATCTCGCGAGCAACATTTTGCCTTTGGTTTACGTGCATAAATTCAGCGCAGTTTTTGTGCATTGAGCTCGCGACGTGCCTTGTGAACAAACATGAAAGCGCCCAATTCGAAGAAGTTTGCTTCGTTCGATGACAACGAATTCGATGGCATTTTGAAAGATAGGAACAAGCAGCCAATATTCTGAAGGAATATATTGCGTAGAAAAATCTTCAGCTTGATTTGGAAACTGTGGACAAAAAACTCTTGCCTCTATTCTTGCGAAATGCTGCTAAGAAATGCTGGTAAATTTATCCTTTTGGATTTTGTGTTCGCTCTAGATATCTGATTTGGTTAATAATAACAATATGGACTATCTCTTTCGGGAGACACAACATTTATGGCCCTGAGTAGAATCGTATTGCCCGAGTCGAATCCCTCAGGGCTAGTCCATATTATATTAATATTTCATCGACACACAGGGAACTATTGTTTTAAGTCGATGTCTCAGAAATTCGGTGTAGACGTATAAAACCATTTTCTAATCATAGGTCCATTCATACAGCATAATCACATATCCATGAACTCTACTGCGCTTGATACAAGATATGATATTATTACACTGGCTAGTACTGCCATACCGGCTTCTAAAGGGCGTCCAGGTATTTGAAGTAATATATTCCAGGGCGTTCTTTCATCAAGTTTTATATGTAAACGATTGTATATCCGATGGTTATAAAATTCAAGAGAGGATACAAATTGCTCTTAGAGCAATTTCAAAAGTCTTATGTAACTTGGTGAAACAGCGCACAGGTACCCATTTTCATCTGCCAGGACAGATTTCATCACAGTAAGGACCCCATGTAAGAACAGCGATATTTTGTAAATACCGCTGAAATGGGCTATCCGCCGTTTTGTGTATACTTTTATCTATATATGTTTTGCATATTATGTTCTGAATTTACGGAAATAAAAAACAAACAAACAAACAAACAATATGGATCAAATTCGTGCTAAAGAAAACTTGCATCATGGGTGAAGCTTAAAACGAATTTACGTGAATATGTTGAAGAAATTTTAAATATTCAATGAATTCTTATTCGAAAATTCAGAGCTCCAAAAATTGAGCTTTTGTAACTTATGCTTAATTTCGTTCTCATTTTCAATATCCCTTTCCCAAGCGTTACTTTTAGGCTACACATATATTTGACATGATGCATGTTGAGCCTAAATCCCGGGATGTTGTTCAAAATTTGTAATTTATCGCAAGTTGCAGTTGATCGGAACGTGCCAATCAAAATAATTGTTTTATGCTCGTCTGGTCAAATGCACTGACCGTGCGCGAATTAAAATGCGCGTTACAATTTGCAAAGTTGCAGTTGATTTTGAACAACATCCCTTACGCGTATAACCGATTCTCTTCCCCTGCATGCTCCCTAACCGCAGTTAGAGGGGGACAAACAAATAAACCTCGTATTTAACGAAGCATACCATATGTATAATCTTGTTTTTTATTATCTTATTTTCCCAGGATAACCACTTTCAGCCATGAGCTGTTCTTCCAGTGGGTGCTGTATAACAAACAGTAATCACCTGTCTCCATTCGTACATGCCGAACGCCTGGCAAGAAGGCAGATGGTCCAATTTTTAATTGTCTTTGGTATAACTTGGCTGGGGATCGAACCCACGACCTCCCGTTCATTGGGCAGACGCTGTACCACTAAGCCACTCATGTCTGGTCATTCCCTTCTACATCGGTGTCACAGTCACGTGACTCGACACGTGACTTGCCGTGTTCAAACGTCAGCAGGAATACTGCTGCGTCGTTCAACGCAAGGTGAAAATTCGAGAGAATTCGAGATGACGGTCATGCCGTGACTTCCCCGACGAGGAGTTCCAGATGACCGTCGATCTCCAAGCGTCCCTGATGGCTTGCCATCCTCCATCTCTTCAACCGATATCACTGACGTTGCTGCATCTTCGCCGACAACGTGCACGGTTACACCACCGTCGTGCTGCGGACACTGCCCCGGTACGTTCTCACTGTCTCCTGATTGATGGGTCTTGGTAAAGAGCTGCTCTTGGTGACCACTGACCATGTTGACGCCGACACCACCGGGGGAAGACGGCTCATCGAGGTGGATGACTTCCACGGAATGCTGTTGCTGACTGGTTTGGGGTTGGTTCTGTTCATCTTGGGTGACGTCAGAACTTCTTTGGTACCAGCACGGCCGACATATCTCATCATTAAACGTCACATCGTCGTCGTTCTCTTGGTCTAGATAATCATCCTAATATCGGAAGAGGATTTGGAGGGAAAATTTTGTTAGAAAATAAATGTTACAGACGTCGTGCAATAAACAGCCTTTCACTGTTGTTTGTAATTCTCCCCTCTTTGAATAAACTATCCTACTCCTGGCCTTTTAATTTGGAGGATTTTCCCCCAAATGTCACCGTATGTCTCTATGAGACAACAGGGAAGGATCCAGGAAGGTTTGAAAAGAAATCCCCGAGGAAGTCTCACACATGTACAGAGGAACCAACCCCTGGAATCACCTTGCTTTCATTGAATGCAGAAAAACTAGATTACTAAACTGTGAAGATTTGAGCGAAATCAGACAACCCGTTCAAAATTTTTGAATTCTTAAAGCTACAGAGATAGGACGATCCCTACATGCCCTACCGCTGATGGAAATCTGTGCGATCGGCAAATCCGACGGGATATGTGACGTCATGTCGGACAACTCCTCATTCACTTTGGATATAACATTTTCTTTTTTTCCTCATCTTTCGTCCGCTTCAATTCGAATTGGAGTAAGGGTGCTTTTATCTGATGCCACCAGTGCTTTTGTCAAATAAAGCCTTTACTGACAGGCTATATCATACGAGCACAATAGCTCACGTTCCGAAAATTTTGTATATTAAAAAATGCAGAGACGTTCTCATGCTATTGGCATGCATGATGAGATGAACAATTTAGCTATACAATTCTCTTGAGTATTTCCCCGCAAAGTTGAATGCCATGCTTATCACCATTTGGTCCAACGAATAATAGAATCAAAGCCTTTCAACGTTAATCAAAATTTCTGAGTACCATTTTAAATTGCATCTAATTCAGTCTACTTTTGATAGAACCCTTTAATGGACTTGAACCTTGAATAAAAGACATCGTATAAATTATATTAATGACTAATCCGTTAATGAATTACGTTCTGAATGACATTCCAACTCGAGTCACTATCTTTAGGAGTATTGATGGAAATTGCTGCTAGAGCCTGCATAGAAACCAGTATTAAAGCTTCTGATGAATCTACCCTACTGAAATAAATATAATAAACAACTATAAAACATAGGAATCCTTCCTGTTATACATGGGCTTAAAGCTGCGAAACAGTGATTTCCTTAAAGCTAATGTAAAGTTCAGGTAAAAGCGAACATTTTTGTACCCACTTTTTTCTTCAAATCTAAATAAAATCAAATATAGTATCATGAATATAGTGTACAAAAGATTGTATGAAACTATACCCCAATTTGTGGGTACCCTGAAACTGAGACAATATTTTCTTTCCTTATAATGGACTGTGTAGAATTGGATAAAAATTGTAGAATTTCTTTTTTTGTATACCTTTTTATTTTTCTTTTGACAAATCTCGGAAATAACCGGGCACATACCCAATTACAAACAAAATGTTGTTATTACCAAGAGAGGGCGCTAGATATGATTTAACGGCCAAATTCAAATAAAAAAAAAGAATCAGTTAAAATAAAATTGGCTACGGTCTCGATATGTGTGTAAGATATATATGGTATGATACAAGTCCCGTAAAATAACATATCTTAATCTTTATCAAAACTAAAATTGTGCTTTAATCCTCTTTTTCTCCCTCATCCTCGATCTAAACACTTATTCTTCTCCTCTCAATTAATCTTTTCTATATCTCTTTTCTTTCTAATTTTGGGACTGCCCTCTTTTTAATGTACATATTACTTCTCATTTCCAGTAATTTTATTCGCATGTATGTAAGATTTTGATTTGATTATTTTATGTCTTGCTTGTAAACAAAATGTTATTAGTCCTCAGACTTTTATTTTGTACTTTGATGATTATGATTTTAATAAACCTGAATTGAATTGAATTGAATTGAATAATGTTCTTTCAAGCCTCATTTCGTGTGTTTCTGAAGTAAATATACTTACGAACTCGTCTATATCTTCAAATTCATCGTTGTTCTTGTGTCGCTGTTTACGTAGGACCCGACGGTGGGCTAGAAATGAGATGAGGGTATCCAACTGTAGAGATTAAATACAATTAATATAACATAAAATGCCAAATCCAATGTAATGGTCAATTTTGTATCTTTATTTTGCAAAACCCGAACAGTCTTACAGCGGCATGAGTCATGAACTTATTTATTATTTTCATGTGATACATTTTTGTTTTACATTTATAGAATATTTCTTTACATCCTCAAAAGTGCGTTTAATATGAACTAAAATCAAACTTCCCGATGAAAAAGTACGTTCTTAGGTTTTAAGCATTTTCATTTATTTCACCTGGCAATAGTGTTTTGATCTAACAACATTGTTAGCCTTCATGGGATAAATACCTTGGTCAAGTAAGCAAGCGTTTCGGCGCTAAACGAAGATTATCGTTTGAATGAAAAATAAAAATGTATTAAGAGGAAGTACAGTTTTGGTAAAAGCGAATATTTTTGTCTCCATATTTTGTCTTCAAATCTATGTGAAATGAAATATAGTATCCTGAATATATTGCCCAAAAATTTCTGTGAAAAATAAAGGAGTTTTGGTAAAGTTATAACCTAAAATGTGCAAAATATCTCAGCGTCGTGTACCCCGACACTTATTCAATATTTTCTTTCGCGATAAAGGACACCTTCCCGTGCACAGAATCGGGTGAAAATTTCAGAAGTTGAATTTCGTGTATACTTTTTTGTCATTATTTTGTCAAATCTCATAAATAAACAAAATATTGTTATGACCAAGAGAGGGCGCTAAATATGGTGAAACGGTCAAATTCAAATTTTCAAACAGAATCAGTTCGTAAAAAGTATGCTTTGGTCTCGAACTATGTGTAAGATACATATGTCATGATTAACATCCCGTAAAATTTACATTTCTTAACCGTTACCAAAACTGTACTTGGGCTTTAAGAGGAACTAGGGTTATTCCTAGAGAAGTGGGATTTAGCCTTTATTGGACAAACTTAGGGGGTGATGTTCAAAATCCGCAATTGATCGCATGTTACAGTTGATCGGAACGCATCAATAACAATTATTCTTTCATGCGCGTCTTGTTAAAACCGCAGACCATGCGCAAAAAATAACCCGATATAAACTTTTTTTCGACAAATTAAGTCGAACGCAAATTCAATGGTCCTTTGTAATGCTATTCACATCGGAACCGGCTTGCGATTGCTGTGTCCGCACAGTTGAATACATGACGTACGGTTTTATTGTCTGTGGCCCACTTAACTTCTCGGAAATAGTTTATATCGTGTGCAATTCGCAACTTGTTTGCAGTTGTTTTGCGATCAATTTCAACTTTTGAGCAACACCCCATAGACCGGTAGTGAAATACATACCTCAGTCATAAAGTGCTCGGCAAGACTGTCAGCCTTTGTGTTCAGGGCTGTGTCTACCATCACACCAACTCGCACTTCATTATTATACGTCTGGAGAGAAAAACTGAGGTAGGACATTCTATCCGGCGGAAACCACTGTGTGATACTTGACACGGTGACACCAGCCACGGATAAGGCTGCATGAGAAGCAGAGAGGCAGCTGACCAGGCACTGCCCCCTGCCTAGAGTTCTGGAGAGCCATAAAGAGGACATTCTGGACGGAACGAGAAGTGTCAAGGTCTGGAGGACACCACTGGATATTGACTTTGCGCAGTATTGCTGTAGAGTTCTTGTGATGCGTAAGGTGTCCCACAGCCTCGGGATGATTCCTTCGGAACGGAGGGGTAACTGAACAGGGATTGTGGCAAATTGCGCATCTGAAGGCACTTCCCGTGAACAGTTCAAGACGCATGCATCACTGCAGCGTTGGAAGCTATATAAGAGGTTGGCCATGAAGGTAGTGGACACGTGCTGCACCGTGTCACTGGGTTTGATAGACTGCACTGCACCAGCGGCAGCGCACAAGGCGAAATCTGACAAGCTGCAGTTAGCTACAGCCCTGCTTTCGAGGATCTTCTGAAAGTTTACAGGACGGGACCAAGCGACCAAGTGTCTGCCGTTTGGACTCATACCGGGAAAGACATTTGGAGAATTACTTCGAGATGACAGTTTGAAGTACGCTATTAGTAATGGCCCGAAGAGGACTCCGCTGATGATGCTTACTAAAGGATGCGATGGGCTTTCTTCTTCCGGTGGCTTATGGGATTGGACATCCCCTGAGAGAGGATGGCATAGAAGGTCGATGAAGGCATTCGCATTGGAAAAGCAAGGATGCACGCGGATGAGCAGATAGGTCCTATCCTCCCATCCACTTTGGAGAACTTGAATATTCCAAAGCGGTCTTTCAGGTTCTAGCTCCTTATCAGCCATTAACGCTATATGCGATTCAACATCGCTCTCACACTTGAACTTTCCCGCCAATGCTGTCACGTGATTCTCCAAAGCAAAATCATTATCTATGTACCAGGCAGATGACATCCACGTCCTTACTAAGCGTTTGCGCAGCCGCAGACACGTCGATGACCCGGATGTATTTGACATTCGATCCATTATAACATCGCGAACTGCATTCACTGTTGAGTGACTTTCAAGGTGGATAAGGCACTGTATGACGGACGATGTCCCTCTGCTACCGTATAGCCAGTAGAGTTCTGTCGTGTTCAGAAACTCTGGACATCCAATCACAAACGAACAACACACATTGAGTCTATACACCAACCAAGCCAACATCACTGCTACCATAACAATGATTAACGTTGGGATGCTCAAGAATATCCACAGAACAAAGAAGGCAAACACGGCGCAGCGTGCTAAAATAGAGACCGTATATTTTTCTTCGGCACCATGCGAGTTGCCAGGATCCTTTCCCGGCTCCATGTGAACGCTCTCCTTTTATCTCTGCACAGCAAATGAAACCGTGCGCGAATATGTTGCAGACAATGTGCAGCATGCGAATGACAACTAGGTGACGTCGTCATCGATGTTTTTCCATTTCCTCAAGCCCTCGTCTATCTCCATTTGCACGAATTGTCTAATAATCAACCAATGGGTATGAACGTTTGTATATGTGCCAATAAAAGCGATTTGGTCCCACTTGGTCTTCCACGATCATTCACTTTTTTTCTCCAAATGAAAGGACAGAAGCAAAATACGGAGAGTGTTTCTAATCTACCCCATGGAACGATCCGCTTTGGCGTTAACACTTAAATGAGAAAACACGTTGCAGTTGGTGTCGGAGTGATCTGCCATAGTGCGTTCTCTCTGCCCAGTCGATAGCTCACGGATGCGAGATCTTTGTTAGATGTTGATATACCGGTATCGTCAAGCTGTACTGATGAGCGCCTTAATTATCAAACACAGGCTCCTTCATTGCATTCGACGCACAGTGCAACCGCGCCGTTTAGGAGAAAAGGATCCCGAATCTGCGAACATAAAAACGAAATAAAGTGATCAATAAATTAACGTTCTTGAAATCATGAAAACACCAACCCCACTTTTCCAGTCAATACGTGCAACCGAAGAGGCTTCTGTAAAACGAAAAAAATGAGGAAAAAAACAATCAAGCCTCAGTCACATAATAGCTTCGATCCAACATTTGTCCAATTAAATCATAATTAACTTAATGAACAGTCCCCGAACAAAGAGAAACACATAACTCATATCACATCGGACTGAAATATGCAAAAAGAAAAAAAAAAGAAGATAAATCGCAGTAATTTGGGTTTCTATGTGACTGGGGTTTTATGGTCAAGCCCTCGTAACTGTCTTCACCTTCACTTTCCAACACGTTCCGCAGGCTATGGAAATAGATTTTATATGTTTCTTATTCATAGCTCGACGGGAAACATCATAGTTACCATGGTAACGTTTGTTTGAAATAATCACCTTGGATTACGCAAGTAAAATTGAAGTGTAATTAAACCGCAATGAACTGTGGTTATGCTGAGCGTTGCGTAAAGTACGTTACCTGGGCTCTTTTGCAGAAAACGCTGCGTCTAATTATAGCTCAGAAGATGAAACACTAGTCCTAAATACGTGCTTCTGATTGGTTGAGAAAGGAGTTGCTGATTCGACAAGGCGAATGGAGTAGTAAAAGGACAAATCCGATTGGGAGGAGCGAAGATCAGGAAGAAAGGGAGATTTGTGATGGTCCACAGGAGAAAGGGGGGGG
>BQKZ01005875.1:6968-17355 GCA_036244855.1 Temnopleurus reevesii | reverse complement strand
GGGGGGGAGGGGGGAAAAGAGGGGGGGGGGGGGGGGGGGGGGGGGAAATGGGGGTGGAGACCCCTTACGAACGTTCACCTAGAATTGGAATAATTCGAGTACATTTTAGGATTATTCCTAATCTTACAAATATTCAGTACAATGAGTGATATCTTTTCATAACCAGAATACTGTGCGTTTTGAAACATAAATGGTATGTATTATCATTATCATTGTTATTATTAACAATTATCTCTGTTCGGGAGATTCTCTCTCTCTCTCTCTCTGTAAAAAAAATGTTCGTTACTTTCTATTTCCTTCATGTTTTTACTATTTGTTTATTTTGTTTTCCTTGTTTCTAAAGCGACATGAGCGCCTTATGGTGGACCTGTGCGCTATTTAAGTGAAAAATATAAATGAAAAATCCCCAGCATTCTTGTGTTCTGTACAAGGATTTGATCACACCATCTATCGGTCGCGCAAATACGGT
The DNA here is from genome assembly GCA_036244855.1 of Temnopleurus reevesii. Classification (NCBI taxonomy): domain Eukaryota; kingdom Metazoa; phylum Echinodermata; class Echinoidea; order Temnopleuroida; family Temnopleuridae; genus Temnopleurus; species Temnopleurus reevesii. The sequence goes on along the minus strand of BQKZ01005875.1, from coordinate 16,886 downwards.
AGTAGATTGCTGGGGTGCAGAGAATATTTATGAAACTGTTCAGAATCTGAAATACATAAAACCCCGCCGACGGCCGTGTTTCACAAAGTTGTCCGTGCATCTACAAATGCACGACCTTAGGCCCATTCATGTACGCATCAGAAAGGATCACCGTCATTTGTGGAGTCGTCAGTACATCTGTGAATAGTCCAGTTGAGGACTGAGTCTTATGATAGCAGCAACCTCTGCATATTCTCTTACAGTAAACACACAGGGACTGCATAGTTCTCGACCACAGAGTCCGTACATAACCCTCTGATCGCGCCTCCTATGCAGAGTTGGGTGCTATCAGAAGACACAGTCCTCAAATGGACTAATCTGTGAATAGCTTTATGAAACACCATCCTGGTCAGGCCAATGAAAAGAGATGAAAACTTTTTGTTTAGGCGAGGCACGGAACCTGTTCTCCTGCTAATCAAATTACTTAATACCATTTGCTTAAAGAATGGATTTGTAATATTAAAGGGGCAGTTGATATATTGTGTTGTGTCTACATGTGTTCATAAGTGGTGTAGTGGTCGTGACTCTCGTCTTTCAATGCGAGAATCGTAGGTTCGAATCATACCCATGGCGTCAATTTCCTTCAGCAAGAAACTTATCCACATTATGCTGCACTCAACCCAGGTGAGGTGAATGGTACCGGTAGGAAGAAATTCCCTGAATGCAGTGCGCGCCGAATGGTAACCATGTTATAGCCGGGTAATAATGCACAGAGCGCTTTATAAATGGTGTTTATTATTATTATTATTATTATTATTATTATTATTATTATAATATAATACACTATCGTCTATTAGATAAGTGGATAATTGAAAATGATTTTTTCCAATATTCATTATGGCGTACAAGCCTGAGTATCAAAAATCAGATTGTACAAATAAAACGACTTTCCTTCAAGCTTTCACAATCAAGGAAAATAAAAAATAGCTTTCTTTCAGTTGTAACATGCAAAGGAATATAAAGTAGGTGTCAGACATAGTTCTTTAATGAATCAATAGTAAAGTAGATATTGTTTTTTATGTTTATTAAAGGCTTTAATAGGAGTTGTTTACTTTGTCCACTTTATTTGCCCATTCTGCTCACAGTGAATGTTAGCCTGCATGTGAATGGCAATCTAATATGCATGGGCTGATTCAATCACGCGTAACACATCACAGTATCAACGAAGCAAGAACAAGGTAAACTAGCACATGTAACACATTGGCTGCTGGAACCGGGTATAGTCCCTGTACAAACTCTATGGGAATTACATTACATTGCTTTACAAAATGTTACATTCAACACACACTCTTTGGTCGAAATACATTTTTGGAAGCGCGGTAGTGTAGTGGTTCTGACTCTCGCTTTTTAACCAGAGGGTCGTAGGGTCGGATCCCACCTATGGCATCAATTTCCTTCAGCAAGAAATTCATCCATATTGTGCTGCACTCGACCCAGGTGAGGTAAATTTGGACGGCATAAAGAAATTCCTTGTAATGCGGAGCGCCGTAATGGTTGCCAGCTAGAACCGGGTAAAGCTCTCAGCGCCATAAGCACCGATAAGGTGCACCTGTGCGCTATACAAGTAGCCACCATTATTATTATTATTATTTGGAAGACGCTTGTAACAAAATGATCTTGCTTGCGCTAGACGTACACACATTATTTTCATGGCTATAACATCGAAACAATGACAATGTTGAGGCCCAAATAGACATTCAACTTCAAAACACATTGTTAGCTATAGCGCAGATATTCACATGAGCGACGCTTGCCTGGCGCTATCTTCCATCGGATCGTGAATGAAAGCATCTTTTATCACAAAGACGACAAGTCAATGATCGATCTTATCTAACTTCTTCTAGCTGATGCCTTTGACCACTTTTTTTCATGAATAAAATATTGAGACTTCTGTTAAGAATTGGGACAGCTCATACATCCTGACTTGCAATTGTTACGAATCGCATATCTTATATTTTAGTATTTCCAGTTTAGACATCTTGGTTGGATCTTAATTAGCAAGCTGCAATAATAAATCAATAATAAGACGAGTGTTTCAGTTCTTATGCTCAGATTCATGAATATGTACTCGATTGTTACCGCATATTTCATGCCTCGGAAAAATGCCAATACAATCCCGTAATATATATGTTTTCCCCTAAAAGATATAATTAGCAGAAAGTCTAGCAGAATTATTTCACTTTAAAATTAAACAAATTGTTGTTGAAACATCCCCATGGATGAGTTCACATCTACTGTAGATATCAATAGGGGGCTTTGCACGAAACATTCTCAAAAACGTAAATATGGCAAATGTTTGTCTTCACCAACACGTGGACCGGCCAAGACAAATGAGATTCTTTGATTACAATCTTTAATTTGACTCATTATAGCGACCCACCCATGATAGGATAAAAGACAACAACATGTGCGATATGATCCAACTAGCTACTATTATTATGGTTCTTGTTATTGGTATTATTATTATTAAATGTTATCATTATTATTATTATTATTATTATTATTATACTTATCATCATCATTAAGATTGTCGTATTCATGAACGTTATTCAACAACATACTCTAAGTAATTACTAGTACAACACGACATAAACTATTTCCGAAAAATTAAGTCGAACGCAAATTCTATGCTTCTTTGTAATGCTATTGAAATCGGAACCGGCTTGTCATTGCTGTGTACGCACAGTTGAATAGACGGCTTACGGATCTAATGTCTGCGTCCGACTTAACTTTTCAGAAATAGTTTTTATCGTGTTTTACATACTTAGTAGCATATGTACCCCCAAATTTGTATTCGTTTAAATAACAGCTATAGCTTGTAGATCACCTTCCAATATATACTTACCTTTCCTGCTTACTAATACCTACCTCATCATTATTTTTTTTTCAAACTGAAATATTAGTTTTACTCCTACACTATTTACTGTTTAACCATGCATATACTAAATCATTTTCTTATAATTACGGCCTTAAATATCATTTCAATCACTGCTGTTATGTATTTAAATGTCTTTTTAATTATTTGATATGTAAAAATTGTAATTGAATAATTGAAAACAATCTTAATTACTAATTTTTCCTCTCTGTATCTCAATGATAACATTCCTTTATTTTAGCTTAAAGAAAACAACAAACTACATTCGGTGAAAAACAATTTAGACAACGGAGACAAGTTTCATGAAATGAGCTTATTAATTCTATACCTGAGTCACTCTACCAGAGGCAGCTAAACTCAATTAAACTGACTCTTTGTAATTACATGCCCAAGATGTTTCCGTGAATTTTCCCTCTCCCTTGTCATTTTCTGGTCGTCTTTGCTTCTTAGTGATTATGTCAAAAAACATATATATCTCCTCTCTAAATGTTAAATCCTTACAATATAACATTCTATTNGTTATTGGTATTATTATTATTAAATGTTATCATTAAAATTTTGTCAAATCGGTACAAAATTTTCTTCACTTCAAAGCTGTCCTTAAAAGATATCTAAAATCTGAGTCCGTGATGGGTCTCCATTAATCATGATTCCTACGTACATTAATTTTGTTATATATTTTGGTGTTTTTGTTTTTTGTTTTTCTCATCCGTAAGTAAGTTCTCATGTGTATTGGAAATTATAGTAAGCATATTATGTGTATCATTCCTATTGCTTTGATGTCTATTTACTTGTTTTTATCTTCTATTTGCAATAATGTTTGTTTGTACTTAAAGGACCCCATTGGAAATAAGCCTTCGGCTTTCATGGGATATCCTTGTCAATGTATTTTTCTTGCATTATGACGAATAAAATCAAATCAAATCAAATCATTATTATTATTATTATTATTATTATACTTATCATCATCATTAAGATTATCGTATTCATGCCCGTTATTCAACAACATACTCTTATTAATTATTAGTACAACACGATATAAACTATTTCCGAAAAATTAAGTCGAACGCAAATTCTATGCTTCTTTGTAATGCTATTGAAATCGGAACCGGCTTCTCATTGTTGTGTCCGCAGAGTTGAATAGACGGCTTCCGGATCTAATGTCTGCGTTCGACTTAGCTTTTCAGAAATAGTTTATATCGTGTTTTCCATACTTAGTAGCATATGTACCCCCAAATTTGTATTCGTTTAAATAACAGCTATCGCTTGTAGATCACCTTCCGACATATACTTTACTGAAAAAAGGTATACTGTTTACTGTTAGAGTAAATGAATTGTACCTATTTTATTTTTTGTCATATGTATATATTTTCCATTTTAATAATAATGAAAATAATACATGTAATTTATATAGCGCACATATCCACTCAGTAGAGTGATCAAGGCAAATTTTGTTTATTTCATGTCATCGTCTCTTTAGCTTAATCCTATACTTGTTATCATTTTTTTTTGTTTTGTTTACACATTTCACAAGCTCCTCGTGCTCTCCTAATGTTTTCTCTTTTTATTCTGTCCTTATTAGCAGCGTCCCTTGCTTTTCTCGTCTTGTACTGCTGGTCATCTTTTTTGGTCTTAGAACCCAATTTTTGTAAATGTATATAAATCTGTAATTAATTTCTGATTATGAGTTCCTATTGTTCATTTTCTTTCTTTGAGGGGTCCGCACTCTACAAGCATTGCTTTTTAGCTGACCCCTCCACTTCATCAGTATTCCTATTATTAAAAAAAGAAAGAAAGCACTCCGTAAAATGTATTTTTTAGTTTGTATGTTAACTGCTTTGTATAATAATTGTCAATGTTATGGGCATTATACTTTTGTTATTCAGAGTTTTATTCAAATTTTTTTTTGTAAATGTTCATTATACTTTGTATTATTTCTGATGAAGTGAAAATAAATGAATTGAATTTATTATTATCTTATTATTATTATTATTATCTTATTAATACCTACCTCATAATCATTTTTTTCAAACTGAAATATTAGTTTTATTCCTTCACTATTTACTGTTTAAAGATGCATATACTAAATAAGTGTTCTTATAATTACGGCCTTAAATATAATTTCAATTACTGCTGTTATGAATTTAAATGTCTTTTTACTCATATGATATGTAAAAAATGTAATTAAATGATTGGAAACAATCTTAATTACTAAGTTTTCCTTTCTATATCTCAATGATAACATTCCTTTAACACTTTCATGAAATAAGCTTATTCATTCTATACCTGAGCCACTCTTTAAACAGAGTTTAATAGCTAAACGCAATTAAATTGACTATTTGTTATTACATACCCAAGATGTTTCCGTGAATGTTCCCTCTCCTTTATCATTTTCTGGTCGTCTTTGCTTCTTAGAGATTATGTCAAAAAAAGATATATATCTCCTCTCTAAATGTTAAATCCTTACAATATAACATTCTATTAAATTGTTTCTCTTTCTGATTCTCTTATATTCATGTTATCTACACCCCAGTTTTAACGGCTCCATCAAAGATTATAAATGCAACCACGACTTCCTCTCTGTTATTCACTTGGATACCTCGCTGAATTAACTAGCTATCCATGCATTACCATGGTAACACGAACTCGTGTAGGCATCTTCACTTTCGAATCCCATCGCAACGGGTTTGAGTTGACTTAATTTGCCGAGAAAATACACATGTCGTTTGTAAGTGGCTTTTAACACGCTCTTTGAGTGGGTGCAAATGTGGCAAATGGTGATTGGAGTTTTGTATTACACACTTAACCCTACAAGGATATCAATGCGTGGGCACATATTGTAAGTGCTATGCATAGAAATCAACATTGTTCCCTGTACCTGGTTCTGTTCGACTTGTCCAAGCCTCTGAATTGATTGGATGTTATAAGAATCACTAACAACTTGGTTCAACGAGGATATTTTCTTCATTTATTTTCATCAAGAGATTACTTATAAAGTATATCGCGAGATCCCAAATGATATCAGAATATGTGGTAAACCACAATTTGGATTGAAAAAATAAACCGTTTAGATTAAAAAAAAAAAAAAACACCATTCACAATATCACCCATGCAATCCTTAAGTGAAGCCTTAGTCACAGCACAGTAAATTGAACTTTCATACATTCATTTTTCCAAAATGTTAATTATAATAATAATGATAATATATAGCATTTAAACACGCCATCTCTCTAGTCACCTATTCAGAGGCGCGAGACAAATTGTCTAATATTATTACCCGGCCATAGCATAGCTGCCAAGTAGGCGCCTCTGCATTTAGAAGAATAAATTCCTGCCGGTACCCATTCANCATCTCAGTATAGTCAATTGTACAAAACAGTGTTTGTATACATGTATCTTCTCAAATCAAACATTCTAACTCTGTTATTGTTTACCAATCTTAGGGGGTGTTGCTCAAAAGTTGCAATTGATCGCAAGTTGCAGTTGATCGGGACACGCCAATCAAAATAATTATTTCATGCGCGTTTTATTAAATGCGCACACCAAGGACAAATGAACATGCGCGTTACAATTTGCAAAGTTACAGTTGATTTGCAGTTGATTTTGAGCAACACCCCATAAACCTATACAATACTGGAACTGAGTAGTACACGTACAAAATCCATGGGAATTGCAGAATTCAGTAGGCAATGGGTTAATGTAATTAGATGTGCAATAACGCTCGATAGAGAATTTCTGTTAGGATCTTAGCAACCGTAATGGTAGGCAGTGCCTTTAAAACAAGCGAGGCTCGTGGCATTAATAATTACTCTCCATCGATCAATTATGTCTTGAACCCGACTGGTACTTTGATCTCCCGCTGTGTTTGAGCTTCACTGTAAACTGGGTCGGGTTTCACCAGATCATCGCAACGATTAAAGCCCAAGTACAGTTTTGGTAAAACCGAATATTCTTATCGCAAAATGTGGTCTTCAAAACTATATAAAATAAAATATAGTATCATGAAAATGTTGCACAAAAGATTGTGCGAAAAATGAATGAGTTTTGGAAAAGCAATTACCTAAAATGTGCAAAATAATTAAGTGTTGTGTCCCCCGACAATTATTCAATATTTTCTTTCTTGATAAAAAAAACAATTTTTCATAGACAGGTTTTGATGAAACTATCAGAATATTATTGTTGGGTATACCTTTTTATCATTATATTGTCAAATCTCGGAAATATCCTTGTATAAGCCCGCTAACAAGCAAAATATTGTTATAACCAAGAGAGGGCACTAACTATGATTTAACGGTCAAATTCAAATTTTCAAAAGAAACGGTTCGTAAAAAAAGTATGCTATGGTCTTAAAATGTGTATACGAATTATATGTTACGATAAATATCCCAAAAAAATCATATTTTTTAATCTTAACCAAACTATACTTCATGCTTTAATGTGCATGACATTGCTAAGGAGGCGAATTTTAACAGAATCTTTTAAGAATCTTCTCAAAATTTTGTTTGACAGCGATTTTTCTGTTTAAAAGTTTGAACCTTCGATTCTTCTTTCTACATTTCTCCCAACAAACATGTTGATGTTGCCAAACCGTGAATTTTCAATTTCCATATTGTTGATAACGTATTCCATTTATGCATTTATAAGGCCAAAATGTTAGTATCACTTTAAAAAATATATATATAAATTCACCCTTCATTTCTATTAAATCGCTTAGTGACTTTCTGTTAGCGAGTGATACGCGACATAAAAACAAATTGCTGTCAGTATTAGCAGTAGAAGTAGTAGCAGTATTATCACTATTGTTATTGATAATAATAATTGTATTATTATTAAATAAACCATCAAGTGGATACACAGCATTCCTTGGCATTAGTTCATCTCCATGTATTTGTTTCCGTTTACTTGGATGCATCGTGGTAAAGCATTTCGACTTTCACCTTCCATCAAATGAGTCACGGTTCCATTTTGTTATTTCAGTTTAGTTAATAAAAAGCACGAGGAGGGTGGGAGGGGAGCATAATGTGCCACCTATACCACGTAATTGTCTACCCCAACATCTTTAGTTCAATTCCGCCTGAACGACTTAAAGATATTAAAACAAATGTACAAGTCCTCACAATAATTTTCACCTCTTTAATCTTGTTCTTTTCCAAACATTTGTGGCGTCGCCTATACCCACCCCACCACCTTCTCAAGAGCCTGATTTTGAGAGGATAAACTTGAATTGCTGCTATATCGGGGTGTACCCTTCCAGTAGTGGATCAACAGGGCGACCCCCACCCATTTTTCGACCAAAAATGAAAGAAAAAGGGGTAAGCGAGAGGGAATCAGGCAGTATATCACTCACTTTATATATACATATTCTTAGAAAATGATCTTAGATGCCAAAAATTTGCACTTAAGAATATCTAATTTTCATGTTCTTTTTCGGAACAAGTCGACACATGTGTCACGCACCCCACCCCCTTTAAAAAAAAACTGGATCCGCCCCTGATTTCTCAGTGTGCCACTATACATTCGGTCCCATTAGTCTGTGTAGTATTGGAAAGTATGTAAATTGGCATTTTGTTTTGTCTCACGCAATATCGCAGATTGCAATCAAATTGATCTGTGAAGGCTGATGCTAAACGTCGCTGCCTATCCTTCTCTACTACACGGTTGACAGCACTATACCGATCATACTGATTAAAATATTTCCTTGACATTTAAAAGCTTGGTAGAGAATCACGCTAAACTCTCTTGCTCCCAATTACCGTCCACCATTTTGGCATTGCTCTGGAATGCAAAATTACCGCAATACATGCCGAGCTCTTTAATTTCAACATGAATAATTCTAACAATTATGTAGCATGCGCGATTCACAACTGTCGACAATTATATGGAATCGCATTATAGTGGTAGTCATAATTGTATTAACACTGATAATGTTATATAAGTGCTCTGCATCATCATTATCCAGATTTATCATTTATTCCATACTTGGGGCATCTTTGCATTGTGAAGCTCAAGTAAATTTTTGTTTAAAGTGTATATTTTTTCTTCAATTCTAATTATGTTAAAAGATTATGTGAAAAATAACTTAATTTTTGTAAAGCTGCAACCTATGTGCTCGAAAATACGGAACAAATATTTTTCTTATTTCGTAAAGGAGATCTCATGCACAGAATTAGATGTACATTTTCAACATGTATTTTAGAACATACCTTCATTATTCTTTTATTAATATTCCTTTATTTGATAAAGGAGACCTCACGCACATCATTAGATAGATATTTCAGAATCTGTATTCGTCTTTTGTCGGATCTCGGAAGTAACTTCGCATATATATCAAACAAACGAAATATCATTATCACCAAATGAGGGCGCTAAATTGTGATTTAACGGTCAAATTCAAATTCTAAAAGATAATTATCTCATAGAAAGTGATGATATTGTCTCGAAATGTCTGTAAGATAAATATGCCGTGTTAAACATCAGGTAAAATTCAAATGGTTACCAAAACTGTATTTGCAGTTTTAAGGAATTTCCTCCTACCGATACTCATTCACCATCTCACCCGGGTTGAGTGCAGCACATAACAGATGAATCACATACTACTGATTGTCACAGTCGGGTTTTAAACCTCGACAAGGGGCCTGTAACATAAAACACGTTTGCAATCAATCGCAAACGTTTGTAGATGTATATCAAGACGTTTTGGAATCTTAGTTTTTAGCGGCTCGTGCAAGGATCTCCCTTTTAATTTGAGAATGATATTGATCATGAGAGCTTGAAAATATTAAAATGGAGGGAAATACCTCGTTGACATACTTCTGGGAGAATGGTATTGATTCTAGAGGGTTTTGCGAACCTGTTCGAAATATGAATATTGATCTGGTGCCATGGTTGATCGAGGCAGAAAACAGCTTTAAATGGCGAGGGGATTTGAGTATTAAGTATTCATATTATGTTCAGTAAAATAACTTCTGACTATCTTACAACACACGCAATATGGTGAAAATGCA
>BQKZ01005874.1:17500-24263 GCA_036244855.1 Temnopleurus reevesii | reverse complement strand
AAATGATACAGTTTACAAGATATCTGGATGTTTGGGGACTTTTTTTTTTTTAGATTACTAGGCATTATAGCAAATTACAAATAACCAAAATTGTTCAAACAGCTGAACCAGATACCTTTGTCACATTCTACTAATTTAACTGCAACACCAAAATCAGAATTAAGGGTTTATTGATTAAAAGAATAAACTGTTATTATGATTCAAGCCTTTTTCTTGAGAAGGCTTTTGGTTCAATTGTTTTTCTGATTCATAGTAATTAGTTACTGACATAGAGCAGGACAGCGTTTCACCAAATCGCCCTTAAAGTTACACACGACTTTAAGAAAGACCGGAGTACGTTAACAAGTGTAATACGCATAAAATCATTTCGCACAAGAAGGAATATCAGTCATTCTTAATATCTTTCTTATCTTGGTGAAACAATACTAGTTGTCTATTAACCCTAACTAGGCCGGGCTATTTTGGGAGTTCTCATAGCCGGGGGGGGGGGGGGGCCTCCCAGGCCCCCCCCCCCTTCTGTTCTCGGCCGTTGATGGCGTTATCGCCGCGAAAATTTGTACGCGAGTAGAGTATCATGTAAACTACAAATTTGCATCATCAGATTTTCGAAAAAAATACATTGTTTATTTTTAATTAATTGATTATGCTAATGTATGCATAAAAATGCATTTTGTGCTCTAAATCACAAATTACTGGTGATAGAAAGCTAATTTTTGGTATAGGTATTCCTGGTATAATATCTAACAATTTCACATAAAAAAAATTGCACTGACAAATTTAATTTCTTATGTTTTTTATTGTTTTTTCCATAAGTATTTCATTGTTTTTTCGACCTTTTGTTTTCTATTGTTTTTTTTAGCAAAATTTATTGCAAACATTTTTTCAAGCATAATTATGCTTAAATGAATTGATTTCAGCCACTGAAAGCAAAAATATGAATTTTTATGTGAATTAATTGAAAAAACACAATTTGCATTGACTTTGTACACAAAATCATGTTTTGGAGCAGTTTTGAGGCTGACATGCGTGTATAAAATGTTACGTAACATTGTAACCGTATGTCAGATTTCCGTGAAAACGGTCTTAAAAGTTGCGGGAAACTTGAAAGAAAAAAGTCAGGGAGCCGCGTCATCAGAAATTTTCGCATGGCAAAATGATCGCGAAATCCGTCAAGGGAGGGGGGCTCCGAGGCCCCCCCCCCCCCTCCGGCTAGTTAGGGTTAATTAAAGATGCCATAAATGAGTCCTAAAATTAAGAATGACGAATAAAGTCCTGATTAGCTTAATGAGTCTTCCAGTAACAAACCACATGAGAGGCATATTCATGGTTGCTTATTCACTGTACATAACAATATCCTTATTCTCTTCATCATGAACCCCATCATCTTTGTACTCTCTGCTAGAATATTTTCTACATGCCATATTATTAATTCATACAACTGCAGTGTTTACTCCCCATGCCACATTTCTGCTCGAGGTTTGAACAAATGATTTGTCTAAATTTTGTCTATATCTCTCATTTCAGTTGTCAGAACCAGCGAAACCAGAGGTCAAAGAGCCGGAGAAAGTCGAGACAGCCAAGCCAGCAGAGAAGACAAAGGATAAAGATGGTGATTCAGACTCAGATTCAGATAGTGATATGGTAAGTCCAGTGAAAATTTTTGTATTTTGAAATTGTTTTCGCAATAATTTAAAGACATTGTTCTACATTGTTTTCGTTTAAAAAATTCTCAACTGCCAGATTCTAAATGCTACCTTAATGGTTGATGATGTACATAGACTAAGCTGTGAAAATATTAGTCTTCAAAATCAACATTTAGTGCTTTAAAAAAGTGAAATAAAAACTATCATCTACATAGGCACTCTATGCAGTAATAAAGCGACAGTGATTGCTTTATTCAATTTTCATAGACATCTTGATAATGCCTACTAATTTCCTTCTCTTTTGCATTTTTTGGTTTTTTTCATCAATATGAATGTAATAGCGTAGGTCAGACGGCTTGATTTGATATTTTTTTAAATGACAAAATTTCATTGTGTGGCAATGTCTTCAAGTAAACTCCATTTACTTGGTAGTGGTATGAAACGTTTGGTCAGCAAATATTAGATGGAAAATCCCCTGGAAGTAAGACATGAGTAAATTCCCTTTGGACAATCATATTCTGGGCAGATACCCAAAAGGTTCATTCTACTTATGTACTTCTTTTGTTGGATGATATCCAGAAATGTGCCTTTTTACGGTTAAAAATTGCCATGAGCCTACAAAGTTTGGGTATATATTCTGTGATCAGGTACTCTTTGTAGTCATTAATTTCATACCGGTGTGGAGTAAATTAAGCTACAATAATCCAATATTGTTAATAGTTTCCAGAATATTTCTAGAATATTTACCTAGATAAATTACAGTCCAGAATTGGTTAACCAATGGATATTTTCTGTTACAGGAGGATGAAGATGATGGGAGACCCAAGATTTCTAAGAAGAAATTGCGTAAACTGAATCGTCTTAGCGTTGCTGAACTGAAGCAGTTGGTCACCAGACCGGATGTAGTCGAGATGCACGATGTCACAGCAAGGGATCCTAAACTACTTGTGTATCTCAAGGTACGTTGTCTGGAGTTGGTGAAACATATTTATACTATTGACTTAAAGCAGTCACGCACCATCCTCATTTCTTTAAAAAATACTATTAATTAGCAGAATTTTAAATTTGTTGTTGTTGAAATCATTTCCAACGATTGATATATCATTATGGGTTCACACTACCAATCATATCTACTTGATTCTCCCAATATCTGAAAAATGAAATCCGGAATATTTTGATAATTTTGATTCCATTAATAAAGCATGTTGATCCAACATTAATTCCATTATGATTTGATTTGAAACTCCCAAATGCCTTGCAAAGTTGAATGATTTTGTTTTCTTTACTTATAACTATAATGATGAGTAGCAAAGGGGAGACCACACAGGAGTAACTGCATCAACATATATTTTGATTTATTTATTCCAATTTGATATTTCATCTTCTTGTTTCATGTGCCTGAATCAGTCAATAATGATAATGCTCCTTTAATATGATCAAAAATTTAATGACATCCTCTTTTTTTTAATTTCATTCACTTTTCCTAGTACTATGTATTACATACATTTATGTTTTTATAGGCTTACAGGAACACGGTCGGTGTACCAAGGCATTGGTGTTTCAAGCGGAAGTATCTGCAGGGGAAGAGAGGAATAATCAAACCGCCCTTCGAGCTGCCAGAGTTTATCCAGAGAACAGGCATTATGGAAATGAGACAAGCTCTGCAAGAGAAGGTATGATAATGACCCTTGTCAGTAAGAATAGGAGATAGGAAGGGGTATCAGAGGGGGCAGCGTATAAGTATCTGCAGGAGAAGAGGGGAATCATCAAACCTCCGTTTGAGCTGCCAGAATTTATCCAGAGAACAGGCATTATGGAAATGAGACAAGCTTTGCAAGAGAAGGTATGATAATGACCCTTGTCAGTAAGAATAGGATATAGGAAGGGGTATCAGAGGGGGCAGCGTATAAGTATCTGCAGGAGAAGAGGGGAATCATCAAACCTCCCTTTGAGCTGCCAGAGTTTATCCAGAGAACAGGCATCATGGAAATGAGACAAGAAAAGGTATGATAATGATCTTAATCTGTTAGATTTGGAGGGAGAAACAAAGGGGTGTCAGATAGGGAAGAAGGGGTGGGGTATGTTTGGTGAAAGAGAGAAATTGTCAAACCACCCTTTGAGTTGCCAGAATGTCTCCAGATGAAAGAAATGAGACAAGCTTGCATAAAAAGGTATTATATAAATAGTTAATCAGACTGAGAGGGGGAAGGGATTCGGGTATGTTTTGGGAAAGAGAGAAATCGTCAAACCACCCTTTGAGCTGCCAGAATTATCCAGATGACAGAAATGTGACGTCCTTGCAAGAAAAAAAGATTTTATGAATCCTTAATCAGACTTAGAGGAAGGAAGAGGTATCAGATGGGGATGGGTAGAAGTAAAGGTCTCCGAGTCCTTCTATGGCTAATCCAAGAGCCACTTCATTAGAATCAGGTTTGCTTGAATCTCATACTAATTTCTGAGACCACGCAGTGATCAAGGCAGATCATCTTGAAACATTATTGTGGGTGCCTTTTGAATCTGGAATGGATATTCTGTGTGAACGACTTGACCGTTGCTGGCCCCAATGGAGTCCAATCAATTTGAGAGAGGACAATTTTCCTGTTATATCGTCTTATTTCAAAAGCACAAACAACATTTTTTTTAAACATTTTCCCTCAATATGCAGGAAGAGCAGCAGACTATGAAGACAAAGATGCGTCAGAAGGTCCGTCCCAAGATGGGGAAGATTGATATTGATTACCAGAAACTCCACGATGCCTTCTTCCGGTGAGTAGTCACATGCAGTTAAAAAAATATTAAGACCACTATATAATTTTTTTTCTTCCATCTCTGTATCTTTTTCACATGCTCATAAAGATAAAGTCACTTTCAGACAGCTCCAAAATTAGGGGACATTTTTTTACTCACTCTGTATAAAGGCAAGAATACCTTCAGATATGCCAACTCGAAATTATTTTTTACCTTGTACACTAGACAAGGGAGTACTGAAGTAAATTAATGTCAGTATTTTTCAGGAAAAAAACGTATTTCATTTTCCACCATTAGCATGATGGAGAACAAGATGAACAATTCAAATAATTTGCCAGGAATATGATTGGTGTAAAACAGGGGAAAAGTTCTTATGGTGAAGATGGATGTGATGCATTATGGTATGGTGTTTTGAGATTGTTGTAGGTATCAATATATTTTAGTACCCCCTGAAGAAGTGAAATCAGATACAAAGAGAGAGAGAATATGATTCGATTGATTAGCAGGTGTGCATTTTGCCCCTAAATATTTGAAATGAATTGCGAAAATATACTGCATTATTTGTTAGTAGATAAACACCTATGTCAATAGTCAGAGGCCCGAATGGGTGAGATTATTGATTCCCATAGGCCAATTATATTTTAGGTCCCAAAAGAGATGAAATCAATAGAAAATCCATGCATATATGCATGCAAATTTCTAAAGTTGTGTCCACGATAGAGAGCCAAAAATCATGAGATTTGCACATAAAGCATGCGAAGTGGTAGGTCTGAATTAACTGGGTTTTTTTTTTCAATTGATTTATAGATGGCAGACAAAGCCCAAGCTGACCATTCACGGTGACCTGTACTATGAAGGGAAGGAGTTTGAGACCAAACTGAAGGAGAAGAAACCAGGAGAACTGAGCGAGGAGCTGAGGACTGCATTAGGCATGCCCACGGGCGGTGTGAGTACAATGTTGACCTTTTCAGGATGATTGATTGAATTTTGTATTTAGATTGAATTACTTTTGATCCAAGGATCTTGGTTGATATTCCAGAAACATGAGCAGATTTTCGGCGTGATCGCGCCAAAAAATTGGCATGCAAGAAGCCTGTGATGCAAACTACAAGATCGCATAATTGATTTTTTTTTACTTTGCTCATTATGTTAGTTATTGATAATTACTATTTGAGTGGTTTCACACACACTAAGGACATTTTGATTGTGTACGATATGTGGCATGTAACATGTAAGACAACTTACAGTACTTATAATATGCTTTATTACTGCAAAATGTGGACCAATAAAATACAAACAATTAAAAAATTAATAATTTATCTTTATGAGACAGGACCTCGTTGTGAGATACAAAAAATTTTCAACAAAAATGATAATGAAGATTGTCAAAATCCTGAAATTGGCAGCTCAGTAAACAGTTTGAGATCACTATTTCCAAGGAAAGTGGCGACTTCAACTGTCCAGCACACTTTCTGGAATGGATAGTCAATTTAGGTACATATTATGTGAAGTATTTTAGAAATAGAATATATATAATTAAACATGATACCGATATGAGGGATGTGATTGAAAATTGAATTTTGCGGTAAAATAACTAACCAGAATTTATTATATGTAATTTCACTTCCACCACTACAGAATGCAGACAAGTATCCCCCTCCCTGGTTGATTGCCATGCAGCGTTATGGACCCCCGCCCTCGTACCCACATCTCAAGATACAGGGACTCAATGCCCCCATACCAGAGGTAAGAAGAGTTTCCCTTTGCCTCCCCCCCCCCCCCAATCCTTTGTTGATTGGCCATGCAGCGTTATGGACCCCCGCCCTCGTACCCACATCTCAAGATACAGGGGCTCAATGCACCCATACCAGAGGTAAGAATAGAAGGGTTTCCCCCTCCCCCCCCCCCCCCCCCCCCATTTGACTGATTGGCCATGCAGCGTTATGGACCCCCACCCTCGTACCCACATCTCAAGATACAGGGACTCAATGCCCCCATACCAGAGGTAAGAATAGAAGAGTTTCCCTCTTCCCCCCCCCCCCCCCCCCCCCTATTTGACTCATTGGCCATGCAGCGTTATGGACCCCCACCTTCGTACCCACATCTTAAGATAAGGGACTCAATGCACCAGAGGTAAAAACAGTTTCTGTTTTTTGTATTTCCTACCCCTCCATCATCTATCCCCCTCTGTGGTTGATTGCCATGCAACAATGTAGACCTCTGCCCTCAAACTCACATTTCATTATTCAGTTAGAAGAAATACCAATTTTCGCCATCCATCCCCGTCCCGTCTTTATCCCCTCCTTCCCATTCCCAAAACCATGTTCCAAGATATGCAAATTGAGACACATATACCAGGGCCAAACATATAC